>VKHH01006232.1:0-23130 GCA_015144975.1 Epipyxis sp. PR26KG
TTATTGTTATTATTGTTATTATTATTATTATTATTATTATTATTATTATTATTATTATTATTATTATTATTATTATTGTATTTTAAGATTATTGTATTTTAAGATAATTAACGGATTTTACCTGATGAAATGATATCCAATGCTCGGTCATAAACATATGATAAATGACAAATGCATCTCAAAATCTCTTCCGCTATCACCGGAGAAATGACTTTTCCAGTGAATATCACACTCATTAATGCTGGAATACATCCATTATTAATCAACGACAATCTGAATTTAATGGATTGACTTAAGCAACTTAAAGCGAAAATAGCACATTCGAATGTATAATCACCACCATTAGATTGCTGTAAAATTAATACTAATATTTGAACAATCGGTTCTTTGAGTAATGTCTCTTGCAATGATATGTCTTGTGATAAGTTAATAATCACACGTGCAGTTGTTTCTCTTAATTCTTCAAAATCCATTGTTGCAATTATTTTCATAATACTAAATGCACCACCTCGTATAGCTGCTTTATTTGATTGAGGACATGATAATAAATTACAAACAGCTATCCCAATCTTAATCTTGATGCGACCAGAAGAGCATTTTATCATATTATAAACACTTGATAAAATAGTTTTTGAAAAGACTAATTCAGCACGTCTCAATTGATTTAATGATAATAAATAGAATCCTTTCGAACAAATCCGCTGAATAGGAGGATAATCTAATGAAGATAATGTTGAAAACACACGAACAGCACTTGAATTATGTATTTCAGCAATATTATCATCTGTAATTAAATTTAATAATGCTTTGGCACAAATGACTTTCGTGACATATGATACACATCTTACTAATGAAATCATTTGTATAGTATCTAAAATCTTCTCTTTGATCATAACATGTTGTAAATTCACTTGACAAGTAAGATTTGAGATGCATTTCGCACACAATTCAAGAATAATTTCACTTGTTGAGTTAGATAATGTTGCTAACATCTCAACAACGCCTTGTTGTATCATATGAATCCTAGTTGTTGGATTAATGGATATATTACAAAGTGTTGTCGCAATAAATTCTTTTGTGATTGTATCTTCAGTTTGGATATTCAAAAACAATATTTTCATAACTTTTTCTTCTTCAGCATACATTAAATGCGCATTCATATCAAATGAAAAGACTGCCAATACACCACAACCAATTCTGCATAATTCTTTATCGACTATTTCTGAATGATGAGTGGATGAAAAATGTTTGGAGTTATGTTTTGCATGGTGATGATGATGGTGATGCACAGGAGAATGGTGTGATCCATCATGTGAGATAATATCAGCAATTGCATTGATCAAAAAAGGTGACAATAATTCTTTTTGACAGAAATTATTACAACCTAATGCAAAAATAGCACTAAAAGTGCTTTTTAATACATTATTATTTGTTGATTTTAATAAATTCAGATAAACATTTGCAATTTTTCTTTTTCCTTCATTATCCATATTTGCACCTATACGTAGAGAGAAGCGGCAGATAGCAATACAACATGATTCTTGTAATAACAAATGACCATCTTCATTATCGTGATCGCCTGGGGAGTCATGTATGGTCAAAGGATTAATTTTCTTTATATTAAGATAAGCCATTGATTCTGATCTTGATATCGTAGGTGATGGTGCAAATAATGATGGTGAAGATGTTTTTAATAATAATAATAGTAATTCTAATGTTTGATTGAGTAATCTCATCTTCTCAATGACTGTTATGTAAGTGTTTTCTTGAGACATTTTAGCTAAAGCCAAAGCTAATGCTTGTGTTGCAGCAGGATCTGTGATAGAATGACCTGTTGTGATGAAATGCTGAACTAACTGCTCAATCTTAGTCCAATTATTACTATAAATTAGACAATAATAATAACAATAATAATTTTTGATTTTAAAAATATGAATAAAAAATAATATTTATAATGAATAGCAATAATCATTAATGTGGTAATGATATTATTACAATAACAGCAATGATTATTTAAAATTACTGAAAAAAAGCACTCAAGAAAAAAAAGCACTTACCACAAATTATTGAAAAATAAATTTCCTGATGATGATATTGAAAAATATTGTGTCAAAGGATCTGCACATTTCAAAAGGATTGATAAAACATCAATAATAGGTACTGCTAAGTCTTTTAAGCCTCGTAAACCTTCTTTGGTGAATATTTGCACACATGCAGCACAATACTGCATTATGACAGGGCTCGTCGACTTGTTCACAATAGCAATAACAATTGATGTGGCAGTTTCAAATAGAAATGTTTTGACCATACTTGGGGTTTGGAAGAAATTATGTAAGATTTTTATTATTAATAATCTCCCATTTTCATGCGAATATGGTAATAAACTATAAAGAATATCAACAGATCCTTTTTGCAATAAATCAGCACGACATCCAGAACTGTCAGATAATGACCTTAACGCAACTAAAATCTCAAAAGCAATTTCATCTGCATTCGCACGTGTTGCTAAAGTAGGTATCAATGAATGCTGAAAGAAATTGATTGCACCATCTTCAATAATTCGTAATCTCATCCATGAGTAACGAGAACAATTGACTAATGACTTCACTAAGAAGTCGGAGTGATCGAATGTAGAAGATGAAATGTTGAGTAGTGCTTTAATGATTCGATCCACTCCTTTGAAATGATTGTCAGCACATGTCAAATTATACAAAGTTTGCACACAAATAGGTAAGAGATTTTGCCCTTTTAATTGTAATAAAAATGCAAGAGTTAAAATCGCTCCTTCTTTCGCCATTCGAGCTTCACCATGCTTCTCCATAGATAAGTTACATAACGTTAATGCACATAATTTAGCGACGATCCTATATGACAAATTTACGTAAATAGAAATATTAAATAGAAGAAAAGTGAGAATTTAATACACTTACCAGCTCTTTGATTGAGCTAATATGATGACACCTGATGTGGAACCAATATTGAGAAGCTCTTGTCTGTTCTTTGGACGACTTGATAATTGATAAAATGTACTGGCACAACATCTCCTAATCAAGGAATCGTCGATAGAAGATAGTGCGATCATAGCATAAACAGCTCCTTCGTGAATTAAATTATAATCATTTTCTGGATTTGCGCTCCAATTCTAGGAATAATGTAGTATAGTCGCTTGATTACATATTTGATAACAAAATTTATCCTTAAATATAATGTAGCAATGTAAAAAATAAATGACCAAATATTGCAAATAATGATATACCTTGATTGTAACTACTAATTGCTGCTTCGGACTCATTTGTTTCAACATAGCGAACTCATTATCGGATCCAGAATCACTGTCATTAATTGCTACCGAACTAAAATTACTATCGACTATTGACATTTCACCATCTGCTTTTCTTTCTTCTCCGCGGGCTCCTTTGGAAAAGTTACTATCATCTCTATTGGATTCACTGACCCGAGTTCGATATAAAAACCCATAAATTGATTGAGAATTTGTGTGTGATCCGAATATGTCACCTACTATTGCTTTTTTAAATACTCCATTCATTGGTGAGTTGGATGTTGACGATTTAAAATATCCACTATTATTCTTATTTGGAGAATTGTTTGCAGTGGATGGAAGCGAATCGTCGTGGTTACTTTGAGGAGAATTTAATCGTTTCACTGTTGAGGATGGAGAAACTGGCCTTGGTCTTGTAACCAAGCTTGAACTTCGCTTTAAATCTGTTTTAACCTATTCAATAATAGTACTTACATTAGTTATACAGTTGCATAAAATTAAAACAACATTAGTTATCTCGCCTCCTTAGTAGAATTTCGTTCAACATTACTCGACCGTCGCATGGCAGAGAAATTAGAAATACTGTTATCACGTTTTCACTACAGCAACTCCTGCAGGAACAGTTCAATTGTCGATAATACAATCTGTGCAGTAATAGCTAAAATTAATAGCTCAGAGCTCAGAGCAATTATTAAAAAAACGAAACGCTTTTTTAGATAACCGTTTCGTATTATACACGTATTATACACTAATTGAATTCATTCATTCATTCAGTTTTATTACAGAGTCGGGAGTATTATGAGAAATTAACGGAGGCATCAATTATGTAACTGATCAGATTTTTTGCAACTGTTCAAATATATTATAGAAATATCTAGTTCGACTCTTCAAATACCAATTGGATGATCATATTTAATTTAAAAAATAATATCATACGACAACTGCGATAAGTTTTTCTGGAAAATGTCTCTAATAAAAACGTTAATGGAAACGTAAATTTGTTTGTACGCACTACACATTCACTTAATTAGGGGTTCAAGGAGTTAAATTATTAGAAATAGTCTTAAATTCTTAATGAATCTTTAAATTTTGGATGAAACACACCGTGATGGTTTCATTCTCATATACAGACATGAAATTGTGAGTTTAATTTAAGCCGGGTGGGTCTATATTGGTCGTAATGTTGTGAAATGAAAATTTATTAATTTAATGAAACAAAATTGCAACAATAAAGCACAAATTATTACAATATAAACAATATTTTGGAATAAACAAGAAAGAAAGTTATCAGGTTTATGATGATGAATTAATTAGTGAAAATACTCGTCCAATTATCGCATTCCATAAAGTTTGTGGGAATGAAACTACAAGTGATAATGATGGTTGGTAAGGAAAATGATTAGTTTGTTGAAATATTGGAGGTGGAGGGGGTAGTGAAACGGTATGAAGAGAAGGAGAATGAGGATGTGATCGAGACGAGGATTTTATTTCCGATGTGATAATTCGCATGGAAGGTCTTTTGAGCAGTAAATAATTAACAGCAACTTGTGTTATACTGCATCCTCTAATGTTAATCAATGATATTTGGTGAGGATTATCAACCAGATAAGATATTGATAAGTCAGTAAGTTGCCCATTACATTGCAAATCAAGTGTTTTAACTGTTGAATTACGAGAAGCTATGAAATATATTGCCATATCAGAAATATTTGTACAATCATCAAGTGACAAGTGAGACAGTTGAGTACATACTTGTAAAATATTTTGAACATCAGAATCGGTTATTTGAGGTAAGCTATTCAATGAAAAAGAAATTAAATTTGGACAATTTTTAGCAACGTCCACAATTGATTTCGAAGATAGTTGTTTGCAATGATCTAATACCAAATGTTGTAACATTTGCGATTTTAATAATAATATAGTATTATCGGTAATGAAACTACACCCAGTTATATTTATTGAAATAAGCTTAAGATTAGTTGATATATTGTCCATAGGAGATGATAACAATGATTGGACTTCAGATGTTGATGATAATAAGGTTGAAATGGATTGTTCTGTTAAATACTTGCAATTGCTCAAGTTGATTGTATGTAGCGTTTTTGCGTTTTTTTGAATAGTTTGTAATAAAGTTGAGTCAGAAATATCATCAGTTTCATGTAAATCAATGACTTCAATATTATCAATCATTTGAAATATAAAGGCCATGGCTTTATCTTTTGTAAAACAATTTTTTGTTTTGACAAGTTTCGGTGAAGGGGTCATATCAAAATCATCTGTAATCACCGTTTTCAATTGAGAACAGTTGTTTATTATCTTTTTCAAAGCTAAATCTTTTTCAGAAGGAGCATTTGATCTTTTGTTACGATTCACTGGATACCCAATATTCAATTTGCATAGATTTGGTAGACAACAAGCGATTTTATCTAGGACAGCTGGAATATACTTCATCCCTTCTAACTCCAAATATTGCATACGATTACATTGTTGTATCAGCCTAATTAAAGAAATTGAATCGATTCTATGACAGTAACTGATATCTAGTGCAATAATATTTGGGCAATGGTTTGCAAGTGCAGTAACACTGGCATTTGTTATATCACAACATCGAATGGTGACATAATGTAACTTATTATTACATTTCTTTGCTAAGGCGATTATATAATCGTCACATATAATAGATGAGTTTTCTGCTTTAAAAAATTGAAGGTTGTGACCATTTATTCCTATTTCGTTGTCAGGTTTATGTTGTTGTTCCTCATGTTGAAGTTGGTCGTTATCCATATTTAATCCACAATATTCAATCTTATTAATATTCACACACTTCTTTAAAAATAGCTTAGTTAGTATTAATGATTTTATGTCGACATTTTCAGGCTCAAATTTAATTGCTTCTACTCGAGTCAAATTTAGTCGACTGATTATACGTTCCGTTAGATCACTTGGTAATATAACCATTGACTTCAGCTTAATATGACGCAATGAAAGCCACTCCAAAAATTCTTCACTCATTTTTGCTCGTGTCCTACCCGTAGCTACAAATTCCTTACTCTTCAACAACATTCTAAGTCGTTTTCTAGTTGCAACATTCACAGCACTGTCTAAATTTGCAATATCCACCAAATCAATCCACTCGCCATATAGCGGCATTGCAACAGTACTTGAAAATGATAAAAAGGAACACATCTTAAATGACCAGATAATTGACTTCCTATCCAGTATCCAGCTATTATATATAAATGTACACAAATAAATAAAAAAAATTGGGAAAAACAAAAAAACGTTCCTTCCCAGGAAAAATACTTTTGCAAATGATATACACAATCACGGAGCTGATTCATTCAAACAGATCATGACCTGGACATAGTATTTCGTTTTATTGCTTGAACATTTGATAAGTATACGTCCCTTACTTACCGGTAAAGTAGGGGTTGGGTGCTTTACCTTTTTTCAAAATTCAAAGACTCGAATTTGAAAGCTTTATTTATTATTACCTTAAAAAAATAACTTTTACCTTTTGTGGCTGTAAAGCAAGACCTTTTAAAAAAGATATAACTTTTTAAATTGCTTGTCTTTGTGAGTTCAATTACAGATTAACGAATTTTTTAAATATATAATGAGTCGACATGCAAATAAGTTATTCTCAGTTAGATTGGGAAAAGAATCGATTAAGACTATGTCAATAGCACTTCATTTTTTACAGAAAATCGGGAAAGAAGTGTCTTTAGGTGAGATGAATCTAAAATTATATTGTGAATTGTTTTTAAATCAAAATTCCACGTCTGTGAGCCAACGATACTTAATATGACATGTTGAATAAATTCTATCATCATAACTTATCCTAAAACTAATTTAATAATTAAATAATAAAAACTACAGAAGTCGAAGAGAAAATTTTCACTCTAAGGTCACTGAATAGTACAAAATCAGCATTTTCCTCTGTTGAACTTACACAAGATTTTTTTGACGATTATTTTATTGCTGAAGACATAGGATCCTCAACCAAGTCATTCACTGGACAATTATCAGTTAAAGTAAGTGATCATTAATTAACTTCTGTGTTCATTTTTATAATATTTCATCATAAGTTAATTTTTAACACATCAACTACTTTAATTTTTTTAATACTTAACCCGTTGAAATAAAAATACTAATTTTTATATGATCCATGATGAATAAATTTATTCAAAATTAATTTATTTAAATTTATTTAAAATTAGTTTATTTATATTTATTTAATATTAATTTATTTATACTGTAGCTTTTATGTACTATATTTCGCAATATGAAGAATGTAATTTCATTAAACATTAGTGCGATTCAACAATTATCAAATCATGAATTAATTTTTGAGTTCATTTTGAACAATGGTATCAAACGAATTCATAAATTTCAATACCAAGATTGCGAAATTATGAATGCAGTATTCAATAATGGAGAAGATACCGCTGTTAGTAGTATGCAGGCAAGTCCAAAAGTATTTATTCAATTATTGGATCATATTCATCAATCACATGAGGTTAGACAGTAAATAATAATTTTTATTATTGTGCTTATAGTTTAACTGATAAAAGTTAAATTTGTGATGTTTTATTATTTTTTCCGCGTTTCAAATTAATGCATTTCCTCAACATTTTTGCAAAATATTTGAAATTTTAAAATAAAATAATAATATTTATGTTAACCAATTGTTAAAAAATATTATTGTCATATATTTTAATAATAATAGGTGTTAATTGAAGTAGCTCCTGGAAGATTTATCATTAAATCATTTCATAAAGAACGACAACAATCAAATACTCCTCGCAAATTATCCTCATTATCATCATCATCGGTGATGAAGACAGGATTGATTGTTAGTATTCAAGAATTCGATAAATTTGAATTATTTTCTGATGAAAATGAAGAGTTTATATTTTGTTTGAAAGAGGTAAAAATATTTGAGTATAATAATGATAATAATAATATTAATATAAAATATAATGATAATAATTATAATATAAAATATAATGATAATAATTATAATAACAATAATAATAATAATAATAATAATAATAATAGTAATAATAATAATAATAAGATAAAATATAATGATAATAATAATAATATTAATAATAATAATAATAATAATAATAATAAGATAAAATATAATAATAATAATAATAATAATAATAATAATAATAATAATAATAATAATAATAATAATATAAAATATAATGATAATAATAGTAATTGTAATAATAATATAAATATAATAATAATAACTAATACCAATATTTGAAAATTAATCATTTTAATCAATGAACCAATAAATGTTATATTAATGCTATTCCACGTTACCAGAAACACTTGAACTTTTAAATTAATTGATTTATAATGGATGAATTATTATTTATATTGTTTTGAAAATTAGTAATTATTATTTATTTATTATTATTTATGTATTTTTCATAGTTTAATTCATTCCTAGCTTTGTGTGATGCTATTGAAGGAACATATTTCACATTTTATTTTACTAATGCTGGAAGGTACAATAAGTTTACTGTATGATAATATTAAATTATGATGAAAAGTAATAATAAATACATGAATAATAATATCATATTTATTTTTGATTCTCATCATTATTTCTTCCATACAATCTCCATTGACATTTCAAATGAGCTAACATACATACCAATTACCAATATTTTAGTTTCGAAAAAAAATCAGGTTTTATTATTTTACTATTATTTTCTCACTCATTAAATCGCCCTATAACAGGGCAGGGTACGCCACGTTCTTCCTAGCGCTTTCTTTATATGCGCTACATTTACCGTTCATAAATATTGAATAATTGAGTTATGATATGTAAATAGATTATAATTATCGTATGATAGTATAATAAATTATATCTAAACGAATGTTTTTTTAGATAAAAACTATAGTAATAAAAATCAATCATTTTTGTTAACTCAGAATCTCTACTTTCTAATGGAAAATAATAAAAAACTACTATTAATAATAATTACAATATTTATTATTATCATTATTTTATTGTTATTTTCTCTTCTTTAGAATTAATATATATTATATTTATTATTATTATTATTGTTGTTGTTATTATTATTATTATTATTATTATTATTATTATTCTTAAAACATAATTATGATAAATATAGTCCGATCAAGCTTATTTGTAGAATACAAGAGGTGACAATCGATCTGATTATGGCAACTATTCGATCATCAAGTTATGATAATAGTAATGGCGGTGCAGATGCGGATGCAAAAGGTAATATCAGTTACAACTTGTCAGATTATTTCAATAATTTCTCATATATTATTATTTCATATCATAGATAATGGCAATTACGATGAAAATTACAAAATTAATAATAATAATAATGAAAATAATAGTAAAAATAATATAAAAGGAAACAAAAATAAAAGTAATAATATGAAATATAATGATAATAATAATGAAGATAATGATAATTATGAGAATCATGGGAACAGTCGTGATGGGAATGATGAAGACGAGGAAATTCACATTTCTTCAATAGGTCGTAAGCGTCGACCAGGACCATTCCGAGATAATGATGATGATGATGATAATAGTAGTGAGCCAATTTTTGATAATAATAATCATAATAATATTAATAATATGGAAATGGAAGAAGAAAAGAATGTTCGATTAATGACGGATGAAGGGATGAAATCAAAATGGAAATTGTTTTTAGATGAAAGGGAAGAAGATGATTGAATCCATGCTAATAATATTAATAAAACACCATCTCATATGATATTAATATCATAATATCATATTAATTATCATTTTGTTTACTTATTATAATCATAATTGTTATTATTCACTTCAAATAATTTTTTTCAAACAATTTTTTATTATAATAAGACTTATGACATACATTTATTTTATAGCTAATTACCGATTATTGTAATATCGAAATAGTTTTTTTAGATAAGAATTTGTCAAGATTTGATATTCTTAAAACCCATTTCTTTCCTATGTAGTTCTGGAGCTGGCAAAGGAATGGAGCTGTGTGGATTTTTATATGATATTTGATGGTAAACAATGTTCTATACTATAACAACTCAAATGTAAAAATAATATAAAAAATAATGTGACACTCAATTAATATCTAGGTCCTCATAAAATATTGATGTGGGATTAAAAATCCAATGAAAATCGTTTGGATATATTTGATTATTTTCATGTTTTCTTAGTTTCTTAACTCGCTAGATAATAATAAATAATAATAATCCAATACTAATAATATATCATATCTTAAAAGTTAAAATATAATCTTGAATATTTCTATAATATTAATTATAAATTTATTATTATCAAAACATTTCTTCATAACATCATTTTCAATAATCTTATCATCTTATACCGTCATACCATAAATTTGTTTTATATATTTCATATCATAATAATTATAAATAATAATAAAATCAACATATTCAAATGATTCATAATAATTATAAGCATAATAACGAGTTGATGAAGCGAAGCATTGATGAATAATATTGAAGGTACACTGATATAGCTTATAATGAACATATCATTTCGTTTTTATTATCATTTTATTTATTATTATTATTATTATTATTATTTTATTATTATTATTATTGTTATTATTATTATTATTGTTATTATTGTTATTATTATTATTATTATTATTATTATTACTATTATTATTATTATTATTATTTTATTAATATTATTATTATTATTATTATTATTGTTATTATTATTATTATCATTATTGTTATTATTATCATTATTATTATCATTATCATTGTTATTATTATTATTACTATTAATATTATTATTATTATTAATTATCATTATTATCATTGTTATTGTTATTATTACTAATAGTTTTATGAGGGCATTTACAAAATTGTTTTAAATAGACGAGAACTGTGAGAAACAAGTCGTCAAAACACATCATTCCAAAATGGTTTATAATGGTGTATTTCAAGAGATATAATCATATAAAAAGCCCCCAATTACGGATGAGCAACTTGAAGTTTAGAGTAGACAGTTGAAGCTGAACAGGAGCGAAACAGAGAGGACTCGTTTTTCTTCCCTAAAAACAGAGCTAAAAAACTCTCTTTTCATTCTTTATTTGAAAAAGTGCTGAAGAATAATAAATTATTATAAAATTATCATTCTTGAGATACAACAAAAATCATATCAATTTGTCCGATTGATATTTTTGGAAACTTAAAAGAAACAGTAAAAATATTTCATTTCTCACAAAACCATCTACTAAGAGATGAAGATATATTAACAATTCTTTATTTTAAATCAATTGTAATATAATCGTTTGCTTGTATTGCTTTATATCAACAAAAAAGAGTTAAATAAAAGGTGTTAAGAGCTATATGGTTACAACCCTTCGAAAATATGTCAGATAATTGATTTGATATTTGTAGTAAACCGAAAGTATACATAATCTATAGCAATAATCACCTTTATGTAAAACTTTATCAGGATGAACAATACCATTTACACTTAATCCAATCGCAATCTCAGCACCTTCTGAAGTATGACCACCGATTAATGAACAATTAACGTCATTTAAAACCCTTAATGTTCCAGCTAATATCTGTACTAGTGATTCTTCTGTTTTTTCTTCTAATCCATATGGTAATACACATAAACTCAATGCACTTACTGGAGTAGCATTCATTGCAAATATATCAGATAATGCATGATTTGCTGAGATTTGACCAAGCAAAAACAAATCAGAACAAGACGATCGGAAATAATCAATTGTATGCACCTGAAAATGAACAAGTATATGCCAAGTATTATATTATATTAATAATAAATAATATTTAAAAAATTATAATCAAAATTAATATTATCACAATCTATAAATCAATTATAATAAAATATTTGTGTACCCAATGAAGCATAGTAACTAGCATAACAGTATGAGAAACAAGTTATAACACAAAAGTAAGATTAAATTTAATACTTCGACGATTTTTTTTGAAATAATGAATGAAAAAAGACATATAATATTGTCTTATATGAGAAGAATTAGATTATTTTAAGAGTATCATTTTTACTCACCAGTTGAAATGGATGGGATGGTGCCTTAACCAGTGCTGCATCATCACCTGACTGCGTGATAATATATTCATTTTTCTGATTTTGCAATGATTTAATTCGATTTAATACTCTAGTAAGAATTTGACTACCAACTTTAGATCCACATCCGCCACATCTCATTTTATTTTCACTTAACATTGCTATGATATCATTATTTCCCATTGCTTTAGCTACATCAGATAAGCTATTTGACACCATCATATGCGAAGAATTCATCGACATTTCAGGGAATTCTTGATATTTTCTCATGAAATCACGATCAATTTTATCTTTTAGTTTCCATAATTCTTTACTCATAATACCTATTCCACCTTTTGTTGCGATAGCATATCCATTTCCAGTTCCAATTAATCCTAGAAATTCTTCTTGTGGAATCCATTCTTCTAATTCTTGATTAATTAAATACTTTTTAATATTATTATATAATATTGGACCAGCACGCACAGCAAATACTCCAGCTTTTGGACGAGGGTATTTAATATTATTACAAATATCACCACAAGCAAACACGTTTGGATGACTTACACTTTGTAAGGTTGGTAATATTGATACAAAATGATCATCTGTACAAGATAAACCGGATGAGGAAAGCCATTCTTGACCAATTGCTTGTGTACACCATATCGCATAATCAAATGGAATTCTTTTATTACTATCATTTACATCATCATTTGAAGTAATAAAATAATGTTGATTAGAAAGTGTGTCATAATCCACACCAATCACATTAGAGTTCAAATGTATATCAATTTTAAAGCTAAGAAGCACTTTCGCCACCAGTTCTTGAACAATTGAGGAATGAGTAGGCATCACAGTAGAACTTTTACCGACTACAATAATTTTTACCATATTTTCATTCAAGTTTGCTTTCTGGAGCTCTTTCCTTAATCTTGCTGTCATTGAAAAGCTCAATTCAACACCTCCTCCACCACCTCCAACTATAGCTATTATAAATGGCTTGACTGATTGCATAGCAGAATAAGTGTTATGTTCAATTGAAGATATTTCTTCAATAACTCTATTGAGCATAACCTTCCACCGGAAAGAAAAGCCACTGATTGGTTTCACTGGTGTAATATGCTCACCATTATCTTGATCATGAAATGCATTGGATAAGGCTTTAGGAGTAATACCAATATTTATTGACAATACATCATAGCTAATTGGTGGCCTTCCATCGTCGCAATAAATAAGTTTTGTCATAGTATCAAGACCATTTACTTTCGCATTAATAAATTGAACGTTACTAAAACTACACAGCTTCAATAAATCAATATGACATTCCTCAAATGAATAATAACCAGCAATATACCCTGGAATCATACCAGAATAAGGAGTAAATATTTCATTCGTTATCAAAGTCACCCTAACATTTTGCATCGGGTACATTCCAAACATTTTGATCACATGCAGATGGGTATGCCCACCTCCAATTAAAACTATATCTTTTAGTATCATTATAGAAAAGATTTCAAAATAAAAGCTGAAACACAATAATTCCTGCTGGGACTATTTGGATTTGCATTTATTTATTTTTGTTTTTTAACATATTAAATATCTCACCCCCCCCCAAAAAAAAACTACGTGCTGATATACCGTATACCGTTATTATTAATAACTAACCTTCGCTTTATACTTGCTATATGGAAAATTTTCTCGCAGAAATCAATAATTCAATAATAATAAAAAATAATTATTAAACTTGAAGTATTTTTTCAGTAACTAGACTACTGTACTGTAGTAATTGACAAGATAAAGCAATACGATTTATTAGTTGGCAATTTAAATGACTGATATTAAGCGCGTAGGCGATGCTGGTATACATACTGTGGAAGGTAATGTCGCTGGATCTCGTGCGGCGAGGTTAACTAAGGAACGTGAGAAGCAACAAGCCGAATATGAGTCAATTAAAAATAAAATAAAAGAAGAAAACCATGCAACCACCAATATAGACAATAAGTTTAATGCTGCAACTACGAGTATTGAGCAAGAATTTGCCAAGAAAACGATTGGATTGGTAAGTGCTGATGACTTTCGTAAAGCAAGCAGAGAGTTAAATGATCAAATAAATGCTGAAAGAATAAAATCTATACGAGAAAAAGAAGAATTAGAGCAACAACAAACAGAAGAAAAGAAAAAAAATAAAGAGTTAAAAAGAAAGAAAATTATGTCTTCTTTATCATTTCATGATGATAAAGAAATACAAGATGAAGAAAACAAAATCGATGAGTTTTTTTTATTGAAAAAGACCAAAAAGAATCCAAATGTTGATACATCATTTTTACCTGATCGTGAGCGTGATAGAATAATTCAAGAGCAAAAGGAAGCATTAAAGAAGGAATGGATTGAAAGACAAGAAAAGATCAAAGATGAGGTATCAAACATATTGTTAAAAAAGAAACAGCTCATAATATTTATAATAATTTATAATATTAATTATTCTTATTATTGTAGATTATTTTTTTATGATTATAATTATTAATATAAACATTATTATTAATATTCGATAATAACATGTCCATTAGTTAATTGAAATTTTCGAGAGTGATGTGAATTGCACATTTTCACATTTGACATTAATAATAGTATAATTTCAATTCAAAGTAAATTCTGAGCAAAGAAAGTTTATTTATAACCATTTATTAATATTAATATTTATTTGTTTAATATACTATAATAATTATTAATATGTATATTTAAACAATTATGCTTTGTTTACAAGATTAATATATCTCTTCATAGAATTTAGAAGTGGTTTATAGTTATTGGGATGGATCTGGTCACAGGAAGTCTGCTACGATTAAAAAAGGATTCACAATTCATAAATTTTTAGAAGTTGTAAAATCTCAGTTAATTAGTGAATTTATTGAGTTGAGATCCACCAGCTCAGAAGATTTGATGTATGTAAAAGAAGACTTAATTATACCACATGTAAGAATAAATAATAAGTATTGTAATTATATAAAGATTTTATTTCATTTTGAATTTCAAAATTAATCATTAATTTTTTTTGAATTTGCCAAAAAATATATTAATTTCATTTATTTATGTCTGATTACTCTCAATTTCCTGACTATTATTATGATTCTCTCAATATTTGTAATATAATATATAATAAATGTTGTGAAATAATTAAAATTATAGCATTTTTCATTTTATGATCTTATCATTACAAAAGCAAGAGGAAAATCTGGACCATTGTTCCATTTCGATGTTCATGATGATATCAGGTAAATTTGTTCTTAAATTATATATTATTAATTGATTATATTATTAATATTTTATAATAAATTTTCTTACAATTTCTTATGATACAATGAATAAGATCTAATTTTTATCACATGTATGTTTCCATTAATTAGACTTATAAATGATGCTACAATTGAAAAAGATGAATCACATCCAGGTACAGTATTATGTATCAAATAATTAATTTTCTGAAAATATAATAGACATTCATACCATATAATTAAATATAATAATAAACTTTTTATTTTTCAACAATATCATCTTGATTTTTATTTTCTTACTTTTACCTGCCTCATAACTATAGGAAAGGTTGTTGATCGGAGATGGTATGAGAAAAATAAACATATTTTCCCTGCAAGTCGTTGGGAAATATATGATCCTAATGTAATCCGAGATGGCACTTACACAATTCATGGAGGAGAAAAACATTAATAATATTAATCACATTAATTTCATTTTAAATATCATCATTTTAGTTTTGCGTGACGTTGTACTTATGGTCTTATACCTTCGGTATAGACCCTTCGCTTGTTCTGAGTTCTATAGTCGCTCTTGAAGCGTCTGGCTATGGTCACTTGCTTGTATAAGAATCATTGTCAAAATATTGTTGTGTCTAAGTCTTTATACCAGATCCATTTATATAACGGTGATAATATCCCTTACTGATAAAATTCCACGAATCCACTACAATAATTACTGATAAAATCCCACGAATCCACTACAATAAAAATGAAAGGCGGTATTTTCATAAATAATTTTATTTGTGTTAATGTTTTCATTAATAAATCAAGTGAGTAAGATTCTTCGGGGTTCGGGGGGGGGTTACCAACAGTTTCGAATTTTGTAAAATTGTGCTTGTGGTACTTTTTTTATTTGTGGGTAAAGTTAATACAGTTCTAACTATGTTATATATAATGAATCGTTGGATAACATAGTTCATAATAATATTAATATTGTCGATTCAGCAATTATTTTTATAAATAAGACCATTAAAAATTTAAAAATACTGCTGGATCAATAAAATTGACATAAATTGTGATGTCTCGAAGTAATGCCAAAGCGGCAAGAGCTTTACGAGAAGGTATGAAAATATTTTTCAGGAGTATCAGATTTAATGAATCTAAATTGAAGATTATACTGTATCCCATTCAATAAGTGTTAAGATTAAGTATATACTGTATCTAACATCAAAATTATTCTGCATTTCAGATGAGTCGATTCAACTAAAGAAATCCATCCTGAAAGCTGGAGGTGAAGCTTAGACTCTTTTTATATCCGACTAAATTATAGTATTATTTTATTTCAAGTTTTATAATCTGCAAAAATCTTTTATAACTAAAGTTTATAGTAATGCAGATGCATTAAACTTGTTGCAATCTTCTGATAGTCATGTCAACGAGGTATGAATGCAAATATATGCACATCGATTTCTGACAAATATTATTATAGTTTTGAACTTTAATTACTTCGCAAATAATCATCATAGAAATTAAGTCAGTTGCAAAAGTTTACGGCTAAAAGCAAAATACTAGTTAAGACAATATCACATCAGGTGAAACATACCATTACATCATTACAAACCACTAAAAATATCAGTTTTATAATCTTCCTCTTTTAAAATATGTAATAATAGAATGAATGGCAAGATGAAAATAATCGTCTGAAAAAGATTGCCCAGGTGAAAATCTTATGCAAACATTATTGATTTCTAAAATCATAATTCTATTTTATTCACTCGAAATTTAGTATGAAATTAAATGAAAATAATAAATGATATTGTATTCCCAAATTTGATTCCAATAATGTGTGATATTTTAACATGTTAATAATTCCTTGTATCTTTAATAGAAAACGGAGAATTCAATTTTTGAAATGCTACAAACGATTCTTATTGGGGATCCATCCTGTGGTAAGTATTAAAGATAATATTAATTTTTAATTTCTAGATTTTTTTGTAATTTTTATGTTTATAATTTTAGTTGAAATTCATAATTTGTTATCAGAATATGATGAATGTAGAATATCTCGAAAATCTAATCAAGATATGATTATAAATCAATTGCATGATATCAAACAAATGATGACATCATTTATGAAAAACCAACAAAAAGAACAACAAAATCAAAAAAGAAAATCTTTTACTGTAGAGGAACAAATAACAAGTAGCAGTAATACTCACCAGCATACTACACCTCCAGGTGTTGATGACTCATCCATATCAAAAGATAATAACAGCACATCATCAACAGGAGTCATCACTGGAATTGCCATTGTAGCAGAATTATTAATGAAGATTAGAAGTGATCATGCAAATAATTGGAAGCAATTAGTTGACATTGAACGATTATTAACATCAGATATTAAGTCTTGTAAAGTTAAGGTACGTACGTTCTAATAATAATTGTATCGTAACGCTTATTAATAATAATAATTATATTTTGTTATTTTTATTTTATTTTATTTTTGCAAATTATTTTTATTATTTATATTATAGTTATTGGAAATGATACGAGATGATGTGATTGGTGAACAAGATCAAGATTTAAAAGATATTTTTGATAATATTATTAACCCAGTCCATAATGATAATAATTATCATTATATTAATAATAATGGCAATGAATCTAATAGGAATAAACCAAATGATGAGAATCATATTGAAATTAATATTCTAATTAATGAATGGTATCAAAAGATAGCTATTTTGGATCACAAGCAAAGGGAAATGATGCACTTAAAAGAAGAGCAAATAAGTCAATTTTGTAATGAAGTAAGTGTTAATTACATATTTTTATCATAACCTTTGCATTATGAATATTCTCACTAGTGCTACCATAACACCTATTATTATACAACAGCACGACAATTATTTCAGAAATAATTACTCAAATAATAATAATTTTATCTTTTTCAATAAATTAGATTCAGGTGGATCCTTCTCATACATATGGTGGTTGGGATGCTCATGATCATGACATCTTTTCTAAAGTAAGTCGAATCATACCATATAATATAATAATAGTGATTAAATAATTATTATGAATCATTAAGTTAATAACCATGAATTATTTATTGAATAGGAATTTAAAAAAGCTCAAGTAAGTGGTACAAAGAGAAAAATTATGCTTGATATGTTATCAGAACAATTGCCAAATAAATCACTAGACGAAATATTAATTCACGAGGAATGGTTAGTATAATGCCACTCAGTTTTTATCCATATTCTGTGATTTTTATTGTATTGTTTTATGATAGGTATCGCAAAATGAGATTAATTCAAACGAAATTTAAAGATTCTGATAGTATTTATCGAACAACAAGGCAAGATATGATTCAACAAGCGAAAGATGAACTTTCAACTTTATTAACTTCACTTAAGGAAAGGGACATACAGGAAGCCTTGCTTAAGAAACAAGAAGATTATCGATTATTGATAAAGCAACAATTAGAAGAAATGAGATTAATGAAAGAAAATGAAAATCAACAAAAACTGCATGATCATAATAAACTGCAAGAAGAATTGAAACTTAAATTGAAACAAGCTGAAGAGCTAATGCAAGTAAGTGTTAATATAGTAATAATAATAATAATATTAATCGCTAATATTATGATTGAAAAATTAAAATTGCACTTAGTATTTTTTTTAAATTTAATATTCGATTTATATTATCACTACTACTATTACTTTGTCTGATATTATTATATGAAATATATTTTTCATCAAATATATTATTGCGAATTATATGTATTTCATCCAGTTATCAAATCACATCAAAATTATCACAAAATTATGTTTATTAAACAGCAACAACAAATTGAGAAGAAATCAAGATTAGAACAATACCAAAAAATGAAAGAAGAAGCTGAAGCTGAAGCTCAACGGAAACGATTAGAGCAAGAAGAAAAACTGAAAACTGAATTAAAAATGTTGATTGAAGCTAACCGGCATCGTGTTGAACATCGAACAAAATTAATACATGATAAAGATGAGAAAAGAAAGTTAAAAGAAGTAAGTTTCATTTGTAAATTATATAATTGAGAAATTTTTGCAGTTAAAAATTATCGACTTAAACTTTGGGTTTATCTATAGCTCTTAAAAGTTTTGTTTGTCATTGAGAAACAATATTTATTAATGCACTATAAAAGCAATAGTTTCGATCTGGTGGTTAAACTAACGAACATCATATTTGGATTGAAACTTACCCATTTGTATAGTGCATTTAAACGCTTTGTTTCTCATTGATATCGGCTATCCTCGGTGTTTCACACATTACGATTGATTACAAACAAAACTTATTATAAAACTTGAGAAATTTGTTTTTTCATAATATGTTATCAGTTTTAAATGTCAAAGGAAGAATAGTTTTTAAATCTATTATTGTGATTCAAACCACCTTTCGTCGCGGGTAATATCAATTGTGATAAAAATTCTGATTGGCATCATCCAATATGAATTATTTAAAGGAGAATAAATTATTTAGCAGTTCTTTACCTTTTATAACCATTTTATTAGTGCCATTACTCATGTCTGTTTATTTTATAATCATAATTCAAATCAATTATTAAGATTTTTTTATTTATTTATTTCGATTTCAATGATACACAATCAACTTGTACTTAAATATTCAATCAGTTCATTTTCTCATTTTATTATTCTTCTATTTGTCATTTAGGCGGAATTGGCATTAGCAGAAGAAAAAAAGATGGAATTTTTAATAAAACTTTCCCAACAGGTATCTCTTGAATAACTTAGATATTCTAATTAATTTTGTGTAGAAAATATTTTCATTTAATTTCTTGGACGTACATGATTTTATTTCATAATAATAATAATTTTTGTTTTTTTGTAATTGTTTGTTAGGTTCCTTATTATGATAGTATAGAGAATATTGAATCTAAACTTGAGCAAGCTACAGTCAGTACATTAGCTCAAATGTATGTGAAAAATGATGAATTGAATATATATCGTGGACATATCCCCATGAATGGATTCACTGATCAAAAAGTAATCAAAGATTCAAGATTTCGATTAGCATCAGCATTACGTTCTGCAGGTGTTCATAATTCTGATGCAGCAAGACAAGTAGTTGCTCAAATATTCTCAAGACCTCATCTAGCAATACATGGAATTGTATGATTATTTTTATGTTTTTATGATTTGAGAAGAGTTAATTGTATTAATGTTTGAACTTTCATCAATGTTCCATTCATCCTTTCTTAAGTTTTTTTTTGAAAAAAAATAATATTGTTTTATATATTTCTGTGGCATATAATTCATTATTCTTACATTTCATTCTTACTCTCGCTTTCCATCTTCCCTTTATAATTATTATTGAATATTTGAAAATATCATTTCACTGTTGAGAAACAAAACATGTTTGGATAATAAATAAATCATATTGAGAAATAAAAATCTACAAAAAAAATTAATAGAATTTTTCTTAAAAACAATATTAACTGGCTTCATTGATCGTTCATTAATAAATTCTAAAACTATGCTATACTTTAAAGTTTGTTCATTCTTTTCAAGATAATCAACCATAGATAGTTAATATGGAGACGATTCGGAAAATTATTTCCAAAGCATAGTCATGGATACATTTTGTTCCGAATCTTTCTTCATAACTTTCGCAACAGCCATTTCAAAATCTTCTTGAGTCACATGAATACGACGTTCTCTTAAAGCAAACATACCAGCTTCAGTACATACAGCCTTACATTCAGCACCAGAAGCATTATTCATTTTCTCAGCAACTTTCACAAAGTCAATACCACGCATCAGATTCATTCTTCGACTGTGAATACCAATAATATCAGCACGTGAAGTTGCAGTTGGATTTGGGAATTCTATTTTACGATCAATTCTTCCAGGTCGAAGCAAAGCAGAATCAAGAATATCAATTCGATTCGTTGCCATTATTACTTTAATATTTTGAGTTGCTTCGAAACCATCTAATTGAGCTAATAATTCAAGCATAGTACGTTGTACTTCACTATCTCCACCTTGTGCACCTTCCTGTCGTTGACTACCAATGGAATCAATTTCATCCATGAATATTATAGTAGGTGCAGCTTCTCTAGCCATCACAAACAGTTCACGAACCATACGAGAACCTTCTCCAATATATTTCTGAACTAATTCAGAACCTGAGACTCTAATGAATGTACAATCTGTGTGATGAGCTACTGCACGTGCTAACAAGGTTTTGCCAGTACCAGGTGGACCATAGAGTAACACACCTTTAGGTTGTGCTACACCAAGTGATTCAAACAACTCAGGATGCTTAATAGGAAGTTCAATCACTTCTTTTATTTCTAAAATTTGTTTTGATAAACCACCAACCATGTCATAAGTTGAATCAGGAACTTTTTCAACCTAACATTATGAGAAATAATATAATATTAAATAATAATAATGAAAATTGAAGTTTTTTGAAAGTGAAGAGATCTGACCTTCATCAATGAAACTAATGGATCAACTTTAGTTGGTAATATCTTGTGCAAAGTATATGAGTCTGATTTCAATGCCACTCGAGTATTTGGAGTACATTTATTGATATCGATATCTTTATCCAAATCAACGACATATTTTCCATCAGGATTAACTTTTACTAACACTTTTGCTTTACCCATCGGTTTGACCACTTCTCCAACATATGATCCAGGTTCATGCAATTGCATCAGTTCTTCACGCATTAATCTAACTTTATTATTTAATTCATTTCTTTGTGCTTTCAAACGTTCGAAGTTTTGTGTTTTATCACGAATTTTGATTTGTAATTCTTCATTTTTACTTACATAATAACTAATATAAAAAATAATTTTAGCACATGATATGATTAATAATAAGTATGGTTGAGCAAGGGTAAATTACATATTAATGAACATATAGAATGCAGAATTTATAAACAAGATACTGTAAATAGATAAATGAATGATAGAATGATAAACAAGCAAAATCAACAAAATACAAAAATATTCATAATTGTTATGTTACATAGACAGTACATCAACGAACCTTCTTAACCCATTATCTTTTTCCTTGAAGGTATCAATAGGGAATATAGATGAAACAGTTGCCATATTTTTAAAATTATAAAGGCTGAATATATTTGTTCCGATGATAAATACTTTTTTTAAACAAGATGTGCAAAATACAGTATCAACAAACTTATATGCACGCAAATAATAATTAATGATGAAACAATTGTAAAGTTATTGACAAATATACTGTAATAATAATAACTCAGAAGACATAGGTAATAATTGGTAAAACTTAACTTATTATAAATAAATACGGTACAATTAAAAAAAGAAAACAAGAGAACATGTTTTATTAATTAATGAACGGTATAAGTTTTTTTACTGATACGATACCAGGATACGCTGATACCTGTTGGAATTATAGGTTTTCAATCCTATATATTTATTTATTCCAGTTACAATTACCGTGAAATTATTTATTCAA
>VKHH01006233.1:0-23114 GCA_015144975.1 Epipyxis sp. PR26KG
AAGATAAAAGATATGTCTGTGCTCTGTGCAGCACACACATAACGGAAAATCTTAACCTGAAAAAAAAACTTAACCTGAAAACCGTCGCACACTACTTTAATTAAATGTCCATTTGCCAAGTGTTATTATTATTTGTTTTCACCACCAGCTTAAATTATTTAGCATTCCTCGCATTGTGTAGATGAAACTTGAGGACGGAAACATAAATCAAGTTGCTTATTTTCCAAAAATTGAGACGAAAGTCACAAGAAACAAAGGAAGTTATTATTAAATCCTTTTAAATTAACTAAAAAAAGGAATAAGCATTTTTTAGGTTTATATTCTACCAAAAATCATAGCGTATAATTTTTTTTGTAAATGCTATTAGAATTTGTTTATTTGTTGAAATAGACAGTATTTTGAGAATATTGGTATATTGTATCTGTTCAAATCATATTTGGTGTAAAAACAAATAACAAACACCAACCTCAAACATCTATCAAAGATGCAGTCTCACAATCAAAATAATTTTGGTGGATTTGATGATAGCGAAGATATTGATTGGGATGAATTCAATGTTCTGACAGCTAGTAATACAGGTCAAATTAATTCATAATATTTATTTTATGGATGATGATAGGGCTACATTGAGTTGTTTGAATAATAATATAAGCTTAAAATTTAAATACTTGACATGTACTGTACATTTATATATTATTGTTTTATTCCGTTTTTTCATTTTGTGGTATTTAGAATCGATACAAAGAGCCAATAATGTGAATCATAATGCTACTGAGAATGACAAGGACGATTGGGATCACATTTTAGGCAATCAACATGATATAAAAATTGATAATAAATTGAATGACAACAAAGATGAAGATGAATGGGATGATTTCGAGGAAGCAATCCAATCAACAACAGCAGCTACAGCTAATGCACCACTGGCTATTGCCATTAACGAAAACCATCAAATCGATCTGAACGAAGCGACAAATAACAAGTTAATTGGATCAAATGATAAACCACAAGGTAGCATCAACTTCGGCGATATATTTGGAAGTATTGATTCAATCACCCTCTCATCTGCTGAACAATGTGTTGAGGAAGAAGCTCCTAGGACAACACTTCAAACAGAAAATGAAGAAAAACATAATAATTTGCACAATAGTGATAATAATATTGCTAACAATGAAGATAAAGACGATAATGGCGACGAATGGGATGATTTTGCTGGACCTGTAGGGGATAATAATGTAATTGGAGAAGCAATTCCAAATGCTGTAACCTCAGACGACCCCTTCAACCCAACCGGCATAATAAATGACGAAAATAATGTTGATAAGACTCAATCAAAAAATGATGATGGGTTGATGGTTGAAAGCTATAACAATGATACAAGTAATAATAATAATGTTGGTGATGATGAGAGCTTAAGCTTGCCTGTGAATAATAATGTAAGTTCACGAGATGACTCGAATAATTTAATAGGAGGTGATGTTGTAACTGAAGATGCAACGGCAGTCGCAGTTGAGGAGTATCAGAACCATTTGAATCATATGAATGCTGAGATTGAAAGCGATCAAATCAAATTAATACCTGAAAATGATGAGTTCGACTTCACTGTTTCATTTAATAGCAGTGTGAAGCATGACATCAGTAATGATAATAATAGTAATGATATTCATGGGAAGTCTCAAAGTGAATCTCCTACAAATTCTATAGCTGGTATCCCTACCCCTATCTCGAATCAAGATGATGATTCTACTGAAAATAATAATTTCGAAAAACCTGTGATAAATGACCCGTTCATCATTCCCGATAAAAATAAAGATGATTTCTCTTCCAATGTTCCACTTGCTATGACCGATTCTGATCTACCTCAAGACGTGTCTCATATGGTGGATAATAATGATTCGCGAACCATAATAATGGCTGATAGTGATAATAGCAATAATCGTACAAGCCCTACAAGTCAAATTGAAATAAGAAACACTTCCTTCAATTCTAATGATCATAATCATGATGTTAAGGATGAGATTTTGCCGAATATAATTTCTTCCGATAACATCATAAATCTTGATACACCTAATTTAGATGAAATTCACAATGTTGGCAATGCTGATAGTGGAGGTGATGGTATTGATGACTGGGATGAGTTCGCTGGACCATCTGCTGATGAAGTCACCGAAAATAATATCTTAACAAGATCCGATGACACTACAGCAGATATCATAGATTACGACACTAATAACACTCATAATAATGACATCGTTAATAATGATATTGTTTTAGATAATAATGATCAAAATGATGATTGGGATGAGTTTTCTAAACCAGCAATCATAATAACAGAAAGTTCTTCCATACCATATGATGTCACACATAATGATAAAATAATAAATAGTATTGATAATAATAGTCACGCTGTCTTGACTGTTGATTCACACGAAAATAGTAATAATAATGAGTTTTCTGAAGATCAAAACGTTCATAATAATGATAATAATGATGACGACTGGGATGATTTCGCTGGACCTGTTGATGACATAGCAAATATCAAACCAATCGAAAATAATCATGCCAATAGTAATGATAATGAATCAAACAATCATAATGTTGATAATCAGAATGATGATGACTGGGATGATTTCGCTGGACCTGTGGAAAGCTCTAAGACCACTGATAATAATAATGATAATAACAATAATAATAATAATCAACCTCCTTCGCTGACAAATAATAATGATGACGCTGAATGGGATGATTTCGAAGAGGCTGCTGCTCCCGCCACAAGTAATCCAACACAACAAAC
Source organism: Epipyxis sp. PR26KG (assembly GCA_015144975.1). Taxonomy (NCBI): domain Eukaryota; class Chrysophyceae; order Chromulinales; family Dinobryaceae; genus Epipyxis; species Epipyxis sp. PR26KG. The sequence goes on from VKHH01006233.1 coordinate 2,795, forward strand.
TACCATCAGTCATAATGAACCTTCTCTTAAGGTCGATGATTATAATAAAAATAATAAAATTTCATCCGAGAGTAATTCCGGATTATTTTCCAATGCTGTCGAAGATACGATCAATCGATTTCATGTTAATCCATCACCTGATGCTGACAAAAATGCCAATAATAATGCCATTAAATCAGAAATAAATATATTATTGAAATCATTATCCCTTACTCCATCACTCAGTGAGGTTAGCAAATAATAATAATATAAAATATAATCGATCATTATTCATAATATAATATTTCATCTCATTTTCTTCACTTTTTAACCTCTACTCATGATCACGAGCTTGTATTAGTTAGTTGACATGTCACCATTCGAGTTATTCAATTACCTCCATTTGAGCACATGTATCATGTGTCGTATGTGTATCATGTGTTAGGTGTTATTTTGTTTGATGGTAAAATGTTTTTTTTGTGATTTTAGGAATTTGCGAATAGTTTGATGGCGCTACGCATTGTTAGCAGTGGATTGTTTGTTCCGAATGCTATCAATGGGGAGGACCAGTTTAACCGAATAACATCAGATCAAATACATAATAATGCTAAGGTAACTGATGCTAGCATTAATTCATCCATTAATTCACCATATCGCATACAATTATTGTTATTATTCATAAACTTATATGAGTTTTATTATTGAATTAACCAAATCATATCAAACAAACAAGTACCATTATATGATGATTCGATAGAAATACTGCAATCATAAATCAAAATCATGGATTATTATAATTATAATTATGATATTATCCATTTAATTCCTGAAATTATGAATGTAAATTATCGAAATAAAATCGGATTTATGAAAATAAAATTCATCCAATAAATGTTTTTTCATGTTCTTATGAATATAAATTATTTGTTTGATTAATTTGATAGGAAAGCCTCTCATCGAATCGTTCATATGGCAATAAAATCACACACGTCTCCTCCTCCTCTTCTTCCTCTTCGCTATCATCTAACTCGTTGTTCGATAATAATATCGAGCAATTATTGCTGTCGAACATACCGGATGATGCATTGACCATCTCTGATTTGCAAGTGCTATTAACAAGATTAGAATTACAGAAAATATCGAATGGTTTGAAAGCTCAAACATTGAATTATTATGATAATAATAAATTGAATTCGATTAAAAATAATAAAAATGATTCATTTGCAACCACAGCGATGACTCAAAATGATAAAAATAGGTCGAGTTTGACTATTCGATCATCAACTAACACCTCGTCTGGTAAGATTATTATGCTATGTTGTCACATGCTTCCACGTGTAGGTTCGATATATTATTATTATTTTATTTTATAGTCAAAGCAGCAGACAGTCCAAGGGAGGCTATTCAGGTGGATAAGAGGAAAGATTTGTTACGCGAGACTGCATCACCTTCACCAACAACGCGAACTCTTCCTAATAATAATAATAATAATAATAATAATAATAATAATAATGCTGTTGCAGCGATTGACTCAGCATTGGAGTTGGAAAGAGATCAATTATCAGCTGTTGCATTCAAGTTTTTGTCAGCTCTGCCAGACATCACATATGTTGCGAATGACATCCCAAGCCATCTGCTGGTCAGATGATACGATTCCAGTAGCAGTGATGAGATTAGAGAGGCGATTGTTTCATGAGTTAGTATGATTAATTAGTTTAGTTTTGTTAATTAATGTAAATAATAATGAGTATTTTGTTCATAAAATCATTTAAATATTTTCAAAATTGTTGTAATTTAACTATCATAAGCTAGACTAATCATAAAGGATGATGGGAAGGATCCATAATCATTCTGCATGATCTATATGTCTATATGTATTTATCATACAGGCGATTAGCAGATTAGCTTATGCGATTCCAGAAGGGGTTGCTAAAGTTGAGGTACATCATATTCGTAAAGTTAGGTGCGAATGTTTCTGTGGTGTGATAAGAATTTTAAGTTAACAATAGTTAATCGCAATGCATCATAATCAATAATAATAAGCACAATCATTCATGCTAATGACGAGGGATAGTTATAAGCCAAGAAGGGCTCTGGTTAATTTCGATTATTATAAATATTCTAAAATCCGAATTATTATTATCTGATTATCATCGCTAAGCATACCATTTCAGATTCACATAAAATCAAACTGAACATTGCCATTTCATAATAATATGATATTATCATATTCTTTATATCTGAATTGCGATAATAGATGATCAAACCCTCCTTCGTGATGCTGTGATGTGTCACAAAGACTCATTTCTTCACTCCGACTCCCACTCCGAAGAAAGCTTTCAATGCTTCATAGAATAGAAAGAACAATCCGTTAGCTGGGATCTTATGCACTAGTCTGGGTGTCATCCCCACGAAGAAGGTTGATAATCCTTCCTCCTGGAATATCTTCACAATTGTCACGAGGATCCCTACGGTGGTGCTATCTTTATTCTTCGTGGTCATGAGACGTGTTTTTATTAAATCCATTGGTGTTGTCAGAAGAGTACCAATTCCTCCTACATCATAATCATATATAATTATGCATATGTCATGTTATGTTACAGGATGGCTTACAGTGTAACAGTACAATAGAAAGGTATGATGTGAAGACATACGGAGAGTAAGACTATTTAGTATCATCATACTGCACTGCTGCTCATATGCTAATACTAATATTACAGTATGATGAAAAATAAGATCTGTAAAAACGAATAACTGAATCGTGTATACATAATAATAGTAACATTCATCAGTACCTGCCAAAGCTCCATTCAAAGCATCTTGGAGCTTAGAGTTCCTACACTCCTCTATGCTAGTAGTGTTGCCAAGATTGTTATCATGTCTTTCCCTCGCATTCCTTCTCAATGACAATGACTGCAAAATCTCATAGCTCATAAGGGTGAAAATAGCGTATGGTACATCTCGAACTATTTGTGAAATTAATCGACCACCGCCAAATACGCCCATCTTCTCTGTTGTTATAATGTACATGATCGCTTCACTGGCATGGCGATGCAGACCTGCTTGCAACCTTTGCTTTATAACCTACCACATAGTATCCCAGATATTATAATAACATCAAAACACAAATACATGATTGTGAGGTATCAATATTATAATCATCCAGTCCAGTCTTCAATTATCAATTATAATTGAATTTGAACAGTTGCAATCAAACATTAGGTGATACTGTAAATAAATAAGACTGGATTTCGTTAAAAACTAACATAACTCATTCATGAGGCATCTGTAAACGGTAAAAAAAATGAAGGAAATTTTGGATCACATCATTTTATGTTATATTCATAAACAAGATAAAAAGATTTAGGATAATAATACCTCATAGGGTACTCTGAAGATAGAAGCACATGAATTGCCAATTGTTGCTGATAAGGCTACGATCAATAGTTTATGCTGATTACCATTACTATTATTTGCAAATATTTGTGTTAGTTTTTGTTTTACATGGGAATAAATTCCAAAATATATTGCTGTGGAAGGTGAAGCTCCAAGAATAGTTACTTCCACCCCAGACCATAATCCTATTATACCTCTTGTATTGATAATTGAGAACATCGCTTGTAGTGGTCCGATCTAAAACATTCAACAATATTTTACAATGGGTATGTAAAATTGCTTGATTAAATACATGTAATCGGGAAATTATAAAAGCAATATTTTACTTTAGTTATTTGTATTTGTTGTATAGTTTTAACGGTGTCAATCGGTTGCAAGACTGTTCTGACGATGGCCGCTGCTAAGCCACTGGCAATACCACTCTTTACTCCATCAGATAGTTTAAAAGACAAACCCGAACGTTGTGCAATTCCAATCTTTTGCATAACTGATTCTTTTGTTTGTGCAATATATTGAATCATTTTTGAAGATTTTACATTTTGATTTTTCATAATCATTGATACATTAAAAGTATTCTGGTCAAGCACATAATTAGACAATTTAGTGGAGAATCTACTCGCAGTTGAAATTCTTGAGCATAATAAGAACTGAACAACTGCAAATGTAAAGCTGAAAAATGTGGAAAGTTGGATCATGTCTATTCAAGATTGAAGATCCAAATCTCCAAATATACTTATAATAGCTACTAGCCCAATAATCCAATAGAATTAACTGTTATTCAATTTAATAGTCGATATTTTGTGCTTCTGAAATTATGCTGAACAGCTGATCAAAAATAAAGTAAAGTTGATACAATTTTATATTATTATCTTGATTCGGATTGTGGTGACTTAAGAACATTTCACCACACCTTTCTTAAACGTTAACGTTTCTTTTTTCTTTTTCAACACAAAAAGAAATCCAACTTGCTTATATTTTGTAACATTGATATTTGATTTGCTACAGTGATATGTCAAGAGCACCATCTCAACCGAAAGGCAATGCCCCAATTTCAAGAGACGTTGTTGAGGTAGTAAAAAAGAAGTTGGCTCCACCTAAAGGTCCTCCACCTGCTGGAATGATAGCCAATTTCCAACCAAAGCAATATAAAGCAAATTCTGCGAATAATACACGAAATAATCGAGACTATGAAGAAAACAATGATGATTCTTTTGATCAACAAGTTGACGATGATGACTATAACGACGGGGATCATCGAGAGCATTATCATAACGATCGAAATTCTAGAAACAGCTCAAATAACAATTATAATAGAGATGCTGCAGATGAAGAGAATGACTACCATCAAAATAATAGAAATTCTAGACGTTCGTCAGAGGACAAGCATGATAATAATAATTACCAAAGAGATGATTCGAGGTACGATACTCAAAATAATGAGAGAAGATCGAGTGAAAATAGGTCAAATTCTAAGCATCCAAAGCCATCATCAAATAATCGCTCTCAGCCTAAAGATGATACCTCTGTGTTAAATAAAGTTAATAATAACGCTGCTGATTCCAAAGCATTGATTAATAGTAACGGTAATGCGGTACAAGCTAAACAAGCCCAAAATCAACAAACCAATAAAAATAAAATACTATACTTTAATTTTGAACCTATTCTCCGTGCAACTTATCGTGAACTGAAGCAGTTTGTTTCATCTCCATGTGTGCCTGGTGTAATAACTCGATGTTACATCGAAAGGAATCGATCCGGTGTCAATATGCTGTCTCCCTTCTACTCCGTATGCGCTGATCTAGAAGGTTAGCATATAAATCATCACGTGAACTATTTTAAATTTTATTAACTGCGGATTTTTGATTTGATTTGTGTTATCGACGAGACTTACTCTTAAAATATATAGTATATGCGGTACATGTTACATCATTTGCTGTCACACCAAAATAAGTATTTCATTATATATGTAATGTAGTTCAACTGATCATTGTATGGGAAACATGTTTGATGGACTTATTGGAATAATATTACAATGATGTTATGACGTCTCATTCATAGTATTAATAAATTATGATAATATACTAATATTTCATAGATGGGACAGGAAGAGAACTAATGGTTTGTAAGAAGATTATGAAGAGTCGTACACCGCATTATGTGTTTTCTTTGAAATCAGAGGATCTCTGGCGTAAGCGAGAGCAGAGGAGTCGATTATACTTAGGAAAGTTGCGAGCAACTGATAACAATGAGTACGTGTTATATGATAATGGCATTTGCAGTGCTCCCGATGGCGATATGATGGATGAGGAAGATGATGACGAGGAAGGAGGTAAGCAGATGAGTTAAATTATAATATTAACCATGATTATAATAATAATATTATTATGTGATAACTTTGATGCAATAGAATATTACATAATAATTATTATTATGTTTGAAAAATAATTGTATCTTGTATCTTCTCTTTCAAACTAATATAATAATGATGATAATAAATATTTAAAATTAGTATTCATTTTTTGTTTCATTATAATTATTATAATATTAAGATGCTCAAGCTAAATCTGCGAGTAAAGGGGGCTCGGCTGGCACCAATTACAAGAAGGATGCTACTCCACCTGAAGAAGTATCATTATATCGCAAAGAATTAGCAGTTATTCATTTCAATGTTAAGAAAAGACCCCCTCCAAATGGTGTGAGGGGGTCAGAAGTATGCATACCGAATAATTTCGCTGATTATTATGACAATATTAATAATGCAAATGTAGCTGATGGAAAAGGAACAAATAATAGTAATAATAATGGTGCAAAAGCAACAGCAGCAAATGTGCAGAACATCGTTAAACCATTCGAAAAAATAAGAGATGCTGGCAAACAAAATGAAATGTACAGCAAAACATGCTATATTTTGAATGAACGAACAACTAGGTAAGGATGACTCGTGTGTAACGTCATTTCATCCTTTACATTGTTATTTATTATTATTATTATTATTATTAATGTGAAGATGCTTTCACCTATATCAATCATATAATAATTCTATTTATTATATTTCCTATTAATTGCTAAATCAAGTTGCTAAATTTATAAATTGTATATATTATTATATATATTATAAATTATAATATTAATAATTTTTAGTAACTACCATTTTTTTCATGCTGTCTCAGGTACGACCCCCTCTCTTCTTGTTTGGTTGATTTCAAAGGAAGAGCTAACATCCCTTCTGTGAAGAATTCTCAATTCGTTGAGTCATCACCTGTCAATCCAGAAACAAGTAACCCTTTCCCAATCAAACCGGATCAAGAGAAAGATTATTTATTACAATTAGGAAAGGTGAGAATAATAAGTCACACACTTCCAGTATTATATGCTGGAGTTGGAGTTTAGTTTCAATTATCATTATTGGTCTTATTTTATTATAATTATTATTATTGTATATGATATGTAAGCTTTATTATCATAATATTCATGAATTATTATATTTTTTATTAATTTATAGACAACAGAGGATTGTTTCAATATGGATTATCGCTATCCTCTCTCACTTCTGCAAGCATTCGCTATTTGTATTGCTCGATTTGATGCGAATCTGTCTTGGTAACAAGTCATATCGAATCGTTCATTCGTTCATTAAAAATTCAGTAACCATATGTTTGTATTTTGTACATACATTATGATGATAATTCATCATATCTCAGAGTATTCAGATATCTTTGTTATATCCCTGTTATATCCTTGATATTCAATTATACTACACTCACAATACCCCGTTTGTTAATCAGTTATTATAATTTATTATAATTACTATAGTACATGACTGGTTCACTGATGCATAATCGTTGGGATTTCTTTGTTTTATATTGTACTTAAGTATAAATTTTAGATTTCGAATATCATTATTTGAGATTTTATTACTTTTCGGTGTGACTTGAAAGAGAAGTGCTTTGCTCAGATCTATCACACAGAATATTTTAAAAAAGAATAAATAAAGTTGTTATGTGCCATTTAGTCTCTATGGAAGGAGTTGTTGATGATGATGCTCAGTCGTTTGAGGCCTCACGGCTATTCAAGGTTTAATTATGAAGCTGACCAATATGAGGTTATTATTCTACGATGATGATATGGATAACTTCACAAACACTACAATTTGTTTTGTTCCAACAACGGGACTGGGGCTGGGACATTTGTTGTCATTCCGGGATATTAAATTTTTACTTCTTCTTGTTGTTTTGAAATATAAATCAAACTCAATAATTCTTGTCTCACTTTTCATTCCTAACTATATCAACAACTCACTTCATTGACATTGATAGATTGATATATGATATATACTGTTTATTCAAAGAAATAAGAAATAAGGTTTGTGAATAATGGAAAAATGCATGTGACAATAAGTTATGTGATTATTGATTATGTGAAACAAATTAAAAAGATTTACAGTAAATATTATGTTCTAAGTTTATGTGTTTTTATTGCAGTATATTGATTATAAATATTGTTTTTTTTGTGTTGTCGTTTTCTCATTTATGATCTTCCTTCAATTTTACAGATAAAGATTTAATAATTAATAATATAACATAACGCATCTTTCACAAAAATGTCAATCGAGACTCCATTAGACTTAATAAAATTATCAATTGATGAGAGAATTTATGTGAAGTGTAAGGGTGATCGCGAGCTGAGGGGAAAATTACATGTAAGTTAATATCTTAAGACACAGTTTAATTATTAATTGTTCCTAGATATTGCTATTGATAAATCAAATTTATTTATTTAAGCTAAGAATCTACTTTAGTGATATATGAGATCAATCTTTGTTTTAATTAGTTATGGTGGTAATAAATACCGCTGCTTGTAATGATTATATAATAATTGATAACTTTCTCGTGAGTTAATACCTCGCTTCATTAGCGTGATCATTGACCTTTGATTCGCGACAAACAGGTTGTTTGTCATTTTACTGCTAATAAATTAATGATTTCATATTTTTATTTTCTGTTTACGAGTAAATTGGTTATTTACTCGTGATTTAGTTGTTACTAATTACAGTCCAAATTACCTGAGTATTATGCTAAGATATGAAAGACATTATGTAATTCTCAGAGGAGTGTCCCTCAGTCATACTAAACGACATTTTAAGAAATAATTATCATAACCTATTAATGATCTTTGAAAGAAACATATTATATATTATTGTATTGTAGGCATTTGATCAGCATCTCAATATGGTGTTAGGTGAAGTTGAAGAATCCGTTACAGTGCGAGAAATCGATGTGGAAACTGAAGAAGAAATTGTGAAGGTATAGCTATTATGAAAATGGAAACGATCAAAGATATTTAAGTTAATTCTTTTGTTTTTCTTGTTGCATTTATCCTAGACTTCTAAAAGGAATATTGAGATGCTTTTTGTCAGAGGAGATATCGTAATATTAATTTCTCCACCACTGCGAACAGCTTGATCAACTTCATTTACTTGTTTGTTGTAATCATCAATTTAACTAAAAATTATTTTTTTCGATTTGTTCTACTAGTATTTTATAATTTTTTTAAGAAATAAGAAATTAATAATTTAATTATATTTAAAACAAAACTCAACTATAGCATGTTTGAATTCGCAAATCATCAGTCCTTCAGCGACAACAAGGAATTTCAAACATGGTTTCATTCTCAGATGTCTTATGTTATTAATAGTCAATCGTTGAACAAAAAGATCAAATATTTTCAAGCCCTGTCAAATTAATGTCGTAAGACAAAATACATCAAGACAAGTAAAAATCTTAATCAACTTCTTCCATGGTAGAATCAGGAGCGTCATCTGTAGCCTCGAGGGCAGGAAGATCTTCCTCAGCATTATCACCTTCGTCTTCATCAATGGAAAGACCTAATTTAATCAATCTGTGAATTCGGTTAGCAAAAGTGGTTGGTTCGTCTAATGAGAATCCACTAGTAAGGAGGGAGGTGTCGTATAACATCCAAATAACGTCTTTAACAGTCTTGTCAGATTGATCAGCAGAAACCTTTTCGCGAAGAGAAACGACAATAGGATTAGTTGGGTTCACTTCAAGAGTTTTCTTGGACATCATATATGCTGAAGAAGAAGCATCACGAAGTGCTTGAGCTTTCATAATGCGTTCCATGTTTGCTGACCATCCATACTCACCAGTAACCAAGCAGCAAGGAGCGGTATCAAGACGGTTGGAAACAACTACTTTTTCAACCTTGTCGTCCAACACTTCTTTGATCAATTTGCATAGACCTTCAGTCTTGGCTTTTAATTCTTCGAAAGATTTCTTTTCATCTTCAGTCTCACTGATCTTCAATCCTTCCTTTGTTGCACAAACAAGTTTCTTTCCTTCGAATTCTTTTAATTGTTGGACAGCATACTCGTCAATTGGATCGATCATGAAAAGGACTTCGTAACCTTTTCTCTTCAACTTCTCTAAGAAAGGAGAAGATTCAACTGCTTTCTTTGACTCACCAGTCACGTAATAGATATCGGCTTGATCTGCAGGCATTCTACTAACATAATCATCAAGACTAGTAACAGTGTCACCAGATTTTGTGGAACTGTAACGAAGGAATTTAGCAAGTTTGGCACGATTAGTTGAGTCTTCGTGGATACCAAGCTTCAAGTTCTTGGAAAATTGTTCGTAGAATTTGTTGTATTTGTCGGTGTCCTCAGCAATTTCAGAGATAAGATCGATGGTTTTTTTTACCAAGTTCTTCTTGATTACACGAAGGATCTTGTTTTGTTGAAGCGATTCACGGGAGATATTAAGTGGAAGATCTTCAGAATCAACTACACCTTTAACGAAAGAGAGCCACTCAGGCATGATATCTTCACAGTTATCCATGATAAAAACTCTGCGAACGTACAACTTGATGTTATTGTATTTCTTTTTGTTAGCACCTTCAAACATATCAAAAGGAGCACGTTTAGGAATGAAAAGAACTGCTTTAAATTCAAGTTGACCCTCAACGGAGAAATGTTTAACGGCAAGATGTTCTTCCCAATCATTGGACAAACTCTTGTAGAACGCAGCATATTCGGCAGTTGAGACATCTTCTGGTTTACGCATCCATATTGGTTTTTGTTCATTAAGGTGACTCCATGATTTGGTGACTTGCTTGACTTTCTTGGTTTTCTTATCTTTTTTGGCGTCTTCCTCATCAACATCAACCACTTTTGGCTCATCACCATCCTTTGGTTCTTCCTCTTCCTCTTCATCATCAGTCACTTCTTTTTCGGTTTCTTTTTCAACATATAGTTTGATTGGGAAGCCAATGAATTCAGAGTGTTTTTTGACTAATTCTTTAAGTCTCTTTTCTTCGAGGTACTCTTGCATGTCTTCCTTCAATTGAAGAACAATGCGAGTGCCACGTTTAATTGGATTAGAATCATCTCTAGTAACAACAAATGAACCACCAGCGGCAGACTCCCAGCAGTATTGTTCATCATCATTGTGCTTTGAGTAGACAGTTACCTATAATGATACTCAAATCGTGAAATACGGAATTGGCAATTCCTACCATATTTCATTTCACTCACCTTATCCGCAACTAAGTAAGCAGAGTAGAAACCAACACCGAATTGACCAATCATACTAATGTCTGCACCAGCTGATAAAGCTTCCATAAAACCCTTGGTACCTGACTTAGCAATTGTTCCAAGATTGTTGATCAAGTCAGCTTTGGTCATACCAATTCCAGAGTCCTCAAGAATCAAACTCTTATTAGCTTTGTCAGGAATAATTCTAATTTCAAGATCACCATCAGATTCAAGAACAGACGAGTCTGTTAGTGAAAGGTATCTGATTTTATCGAGTGCATCGGAAGAGTTGGAAATTAATTCACGAAGAAAGATTTCTTTGTTTGAATAGAAAGTGTTGATGATAAGAGATAAAAGCTGATTGATATCAGCAGAGAAAGCAAAGGTTTCAGTATTTTCGGACATTGTTCTTTGTAGTTTATGTTCAAAATAAATTTGTGTTGTGTGAAGGATTTAATTTTTTCTTTGTGATTGGTGGTGAATCTGGAACGTTCTAGAAAGATGGAACAAGATCTTGAACGGATACTGCAACTAAAAATATTAAAATTTGGTTGATATATGTATTTTTATCTACCAGCAAGTAATTGGTTTACAACAGTTTAATTATTTATTCAAACTATTACTGAAATTCGTTAGACATCCCACGTCATAACCAACGCCAGTCCAGCCCATAATTATAAACCAGTGAAAATGATCAAGTTATAAAAAACAACCGCGGAATAATTGAGCTAATTGCAAATTGAGTACAGTATCGGAAGAATTACTGTAATATGTTAGCGAACTATAGATAGACTTGTTTATGAAGAAATTGATATGTTCTATTGGATTGTTTCAACTAAATGATCAAAGGAATAGTTAAGATTATGTATCATAAGTCCTATCTAATGTTTCTTTCCTTTCATGTTCATTCTCATGCTAATTAATAGTCACTGTATAAGAAAAACTGGCAATAAACGTGAAACAAAAACCAGGTAGCGGAATTAAGATTGCTGATCTTTAATTAAATTAATACGACAAAATCTTAAGAAAATGTGTTATAAGAATCATTCACATTACAAATACGGCTGAATTCAACAAAAAGTGATCCTCAAAGTACCATCATTTCAACAGTAGTACAAAAATATTCAAAGAGTCGATGTCGTGCACAGATAACAGCTACATAATTTCTATATTCTTATATTGAACGCTCGATATAAGAATATTAGCTTAACTGAGTTATGAATTTTAAGAAACTTTTGAAATGACTGAACAATAGTATGACTGATTAATTATCATCTCTCAACTTCTTTTACGGTGTAAATTGAACAATTTATATTTCTCCTACAGTATAATATTTGAACTTTTATACTCGAAAACAATAAATTTATAGCGATCTACAGTAGCTCAGTGGTTTGGTTGATGATGAACATATAATTTCCTTAAACAATTTACCAGTATGGGTATACCAGTATTAGCGGTCTTGTTTTTGTGCACAGTAATAAATATTTACAAAAAAAAAACAATGATTCACCTGAATAAGTACAGTACATGGAGCTTAAACATACATTATTTTAGTTTATAATATTTTGATTAATCGATTAGATTAAAGTTATATAGAATAATTGTCATTACAGATTAACAGTCTTGCCAGAATGAAATCATTTTGTCGTAACAAAAATCAATATAACTTGTAATGATTTTGTACTGGAATTAGAATAATCTTAGTCGATTATAGTCTAGTTCCGAGTTTGTAATAATAATAAAAGCTTTCGTGGATTTAATTTAAAGTACTTGTCTTATTATTATTGTCAGTAGGTATTCAGCTATTATTAATTTAATAATAAAACAAAAATAAAGCAATGAACAAATGAACTGAACAATGGGCCGTTCAAAGCCCCCTAAATATCCATAAAATGTATTGGCGAGAAATTATTATTAGTCTTCTTATTTATTTGGACAATAAAATATTATTAACTGTACAATATAACGCTTTTCCAAGATTTCGCGCTGTAATAAAAATCAAACTTGAAAAATTGGACGTAATTTTGTAGAATATCATAGTTTAATTCGATATATAGTTTGGTACGATTAAATGTCATCAGAGAATTTAGATCATGTGTTCAAAATTCTTTTAATAGGAGACGCTGGTGTCGGTAAATCAAGGTAAACTGATAATGGTCTCTTTTATCATTTATTCGATGATGGAATTTTTAAACCAATTATTTTTGTTTTGGGTTGGTTGTGTATGATACATACAGCAATATTAAGCCTTTTAATATTGTATTATTAAGTAACAACAGATGTTAGTTTTAATCGGTATACAATCAATTCTGTTTTATAGTATACTTCTTCAATTCACGGATGGTTACTTTAACGATAATTTACAAAGTACAATTGGTAAGACGAAAATTATTAAATAGAATAAAAAAATAAATCCATCTAATATTTTATAATAAACTATCTTTGTTTATAATATAGGCGTTGATTTCAAAGTGAAAGTTATGGATGCTGCTGGTCCTGATGGTCGAACAAAACGCGTGAAAGTCACTATATGGGATACAGGTTTCATTGATAAAATATCTTATCGTTATGACATGAGTTCAATAATAACAAACTTCAAATTATTTTTATTAGCTGGTCAAGAAAGATTTCGTACACTTACAAGTTCTTATTATCGTGGAGCACAAGGAATCATATTAGGTACAATTATATTTTTCTTTTTATGATGATTTGATTTTTAATTTTGAATGAAAATGTTAACTTCATTTCAGTGTATGATGTTGCAAGAGTAGAAACTTTTGATAGTTTGAGCATGTGGTTGCAAGAAGTTGAACAGTTCAGTATGGGTGGTGGTAAAGAAGTGGTTAAGCTGTTAGTTGGAAATAAAGTCGATCAAACTAGAGTTGTTCCAAGAGAAAAAGCTGATGAATGGGCTAGATCTAGAGGAATGTTATTCATGGAAGCTAGTGCCAAAACTAAGGAAGGAATAGCGCAAGTTTTCAATGAAGTTGTTCAGAAAGTATGTACAATTCTTGTGTGTCTTTGTGCAAATCCTCAATTGATTATTAATCGTTTCCTATGATAGGTTCTCGAAAATCCCGCATTATTATCAAACACAAGACCAGCTAAACCAGGAACGAGAAATTTAAGTAGTCCAAGTCCTAATACTTCATCGAAAGGATCTTGTTGTTAAAAGATTTTGAAATTATAATTAAATTAGAACAAAGGCGAAATTGTACGATTATTGACCATCGTTTTGATTTGAAATTGAATTGAGAACCAAACTAAATTCGTTCTGGTTTATTTTATATTTTGTTCTATTTTATTAATTATTAGTAAATATAATCCAATTTTATCTACCAATCTGCAAAAATGATGAATTCTTAATTCAGTATTGTGGAGTGGGTTAGTTGGTGTCATTCGTTTCGAAAAATGAATGGTGACTAATTTTTATCCACAATTTGATTTTGAAATAGATTTTGATGATTTATCATTTTAAATATTGATGGAATTTACTATACTTACTTTTGATAAATAAACAAAATTGCTGAAATCCATTTTTTTAATTTTCATAGCATTATTATTTAATATCAATATTAAATATTACATTTAATACAATAATAACTTAATTTAAAAATGAATTTAAATTTTAAATAAAGATGCGACTGTGGAAACAAAAACATGAAAAGAATTAAAGGATTTGAAAATAATATTTACCACCATAAGACTACTTATTATCATCAAAAAGATTGTGTGGTAAACAAATTACAATAAAAATCTGTACAAAATATCCTTGAAATACAACAGCTGTGTAGCTTATATATTTAACGGTTCAATGACTTGTGTAAGAACAACACATCAGTTTCGATTAGAGTCTTTTTGATATTAAAACATTCTGACAGATATAATGATAATGCAGGAAATGAAGCTTTTTCTACGTGTAAATAGATATCTTTATATCCCCAGGACTTAATTTGCTTCTCGCTTGCTTTTATTAACTGGCGTGCAAGTCCTTTTCTTCTATGCTCCGGAGCGACTAGAAGATTACATAAATACGGTCGCAAATTATCTTTCCCGTGCAATTGCATCCTTTTAAATAATGGTGTGACTTTTAAAGTATTCATAGATCCATCAAATTGTTGAAGACTTAAATCCACAAATGCACATAATGTTGGACGGCAACCTAGCCCTTTTGATTGTTTGATTCCAAGGATTGTGTGACCCATTAATCTTGGAAATGCTAACTTCGGGAAAAATAAATATAGTATCCTCGCTCGAAGTAGCAAAGAATCTACTGGAGAGGAGCATTGTGAAGAAAATTGCTGAGATGCAAGGTCAAATAATTCTGATAAATCTAACATTGACAAACGACATGCTTTATTGTAAGTTGTGTCTTTGGAAATAACGAATGATTTAGAAGTACTTTCTAGTGAATATATATCTTTATACCGATATGCACTATTTGCGTCATTTCTTTTAACTAAATTTGAATATGGTCTGGAATTAATATTAATGTGTGAATTTATTGTAAGTTTATTCAGTGGAAAAGAATCCAAAGTTCTTGTCCAACAATAAAAATGAAGAAAGATAAATAATATATGTTTCATAGGAAATTATTCATTTAGAAGAAAATAGTGATATTGAATTCCAAAATTTCTGGTAATTAATTGGTGACTTCAATTATATGATTGGTTGGAAAACAAAGTTAAAAATATTATGATTGTTTTATTGTTTTATGTTTATTTATTATCTTTTGTAGTTATAGATTTAGCAATGATTTGGCCTCTTGATCTATATATTGAAATGATAGAATTACTGTATATATGTTCAAATCCTAAAACATAATAACAGTTAATAATGTAATTAATTATTAATATATTCCCGATCAGAATTGCCAACATTATTTCAAGCTTCTCTTCAACTGCCCTAAACTTCCGGTGGATGGACATTGAAAAAAAGTTGATAACTTTACTTGAGCCGGTGGTTAATCTGCTGCTAATATATAAATACAATCTTTTAATCATTTAGAATACCAAGCAGATTTCTCAATAGGATTTCTAGGAAAAATGGATAAATTATTACACAAGCATCACACTTTTTTAAAAAAATCCACACCACCACAATTTTTAATTTAATATTTAATTGGTAGTTTTAGTTATTGAAACGAGATCTCGTGATAGTTGTTGGAAATATGGCTCCAAAGAAGAAAGCTCCTCCTGCAAAAGGAAAAAGTTCTACTGAAGAAGATGATTGGGACAAAATACTGGAAGCAGAAATAGCTGCAAATGCTGCTGTGCTAGCTGCTCAACAGCCTGCTGTGGCACCAACTCAAAATGATAAAAACTTGAAAAAGGTGAGCGTGAGTTCAAACTTGTTGATTATTATTGTATATTATAAGTTGTTCGACCAGATATAATGTATAAGGTTTTGTGTCTAGTCTGTCGATGATGGCGAAGATGATGAAGATGATGATGATGAAAATGATAATGGTGGAGGAGCTAAAAAAGTATAGTAATTTTAAATAAATGGTTATCAATAGTCATACTGTACCTTCTTATGATAAAATAAAATTACTAATATAGGACAAGAAAAAGAAAAAGAAAAAGGGTAAAAAAGACCCTGAGGTCAAGAAAGAATCAAATGCTCCTATTTCAGCAGCTGGGCGAGCTATTTTGTTGCGTCAACAACAAGCTGCAGAAGAAGAAGCCCGCTTGAAGAAACTTCAAGAGGAAGAAGACGAAAGAGTTCGTCTTGAAGAAGAGCGAATTGCTGCTGAAGCAAAAAAAATAGCTGATGAAAAGGTTATTACATAGTACTATTTTTTAAGATATGCCTTATTTATGATTCAGTTATTTATAGTCTGCAGTTGAATATTATTTCCTAGTTTTATTTATCAGTGTTCATTTAATAACTCAGTTTAACCAACAATGTGTATACCTACTTACTATTCATGTACAGTTGCTATTGACATTTTGAGTTTATAACTTTCGATAAAATTGAATTGATTATAGTTGATGTTTAAAATCATTTTTATTTTATACTGTGCAATTTTCATTAATTGTATGTTACCATAATTATTTAATGTTCCACATATATTACAAATAAAATAATAAAATGCCAAACTATAATAAAATGTATATTATAGGAACGAAAACGGAAAGCTAAACATGATAAAACAGAGGCACAAAAAGCTAGTGGTACATACATGACAAAAGCAGAAAAAGAAAAGCTGAAGAAAGCTCAAGCTCGTTTGGAGTCTATGAAACAAGCTGGAATGATTAATATTCCGGCCTTGTCGAATGAACAAAACAAAACAAATAATAATGATAAAAAGTCATCAAATCAATCCTCTGACAATAAGAAGAGTAATCATGATGAGGATAGTGACGATGAAGATAATGATCCAGTTGTGGAAGGGAAGAAAGCGGTCCCTGATGAGCAAGAAGATGTCGTTGATTTATCTCAATTGCAAGTTGCATTGGAAGAGGATGTAGTGGATGATTGGGAGAGTGGGGATTGGGAAACAAATATGGAGAAAATCACAGCCAAAGTTGAGGTAATGGTGGAAAAAATCAGCGAGGATGTTGAGGATACGATAGAGCTCGACAACAAAAAGTCAATTGAGAAATTGAAGCAACTCGGTCTTGAACGGGCGAAACGAGAAGAAGAACTTAAAATAAAACGGTAGCTCTTTTTGATGAAAACATGAATGAAATGTTGAATAATAAACTTATATTTATTTTCATTTAGTGAGTTGGAAGCTATAGAACGAGAAGAAATGGAGAAGAAGGAACGAGAGAGTTTAGAAAGAAAAGCGACTTCTCGACGATTGCGAAATGAACGTGACGAGATCGCTCGGGCTGCTCGTAGTCCATTATACTTGCGATCTCCGATATCATGCATCATGGGACATGTCGATACAGGCAAGTAGTTGAATTGTAAAGCATAATACTACAGTAGTATAATTATTGTAAAGCACTTTCCTCGCTCATAACATGTTTATAATTTCAACTCCTGAGTGCAGGCGAAGTTTCATTCTTTATTTATTACATAATTCTCATATTTAAAGGGAAGTTTTACATTTCGTTGTTTTTTTATGAGTTATATTGATATGGTATGGAGGAAGGATACCAAATGACAATCGTTGGCTTTTGTCCAGATATTTAAATTATTGTTTTTATAATCGTTGAAGTTCTTCAAATTGATAGTTTATGATAATTCATGAATTGTTTCATTTGATATTTGTTGATTTTCAGGTAAAACGAAGCTTTTAGATAAGATTAGACATACGAATGTCCAGGAAGGTGAGGCTGGTGGAATCACTCAACAAATCGGAGCCACTCAATTCTCTCGTGAGACATTATCCGTTCAAACAGAATCGATGCAAGCATCACAACCTTTTGAAATTCGCATTCCAGGCTTATTGATGATCGATACACCTGGTCACGAGTCATTCTCTAATCTTCGATCCCGAGGATCATCATTGTGTGATATTGCAATACTAGTCATCGATCTGATGCATGGACTGGAACCTCAAACAATCGAATCCATTAATTTATTAAAGCGGAAAAGAACACCTTTTGTTGTTGCCTTGAATAAAGTTGATCGATGTTATGGCTGGAAAACTATGAAAGATAGTCCGATTAGAGACGCGTTAGCAGTGCAGGATGAAAACTGTCGATTTGAATTCAAGGATCGAACAGATCGGGCCATAGTTCAGTTAATGGAACAAGGATTGAATGCAAAGCTGTACTGGGAAAATGATGATTTAGCTCATACGGTATCCCTTGTTCCAACATCTGCTGTGTCAGGGGAAGGAGTGCCTGATTTATTGAAAATGGTCATAACTCTAACTCAAGAGCGATTACAGGAGCAGCTTATGTTTATGAATGTTCTTCAATGTACGGTGCTGGAAGTGAAGGTCATAGAGGGGTTAGGGCACACTGTTGATGTCATTTTAGTGAATGGGACATTGAAGGAAGGTGACACGATCGTTGTGAGCACTATGGATGGCCCTGTGGTCACAAACATACGAGCATTACTAACTCCACCTCCGAATAGAGAAATGAGGTGACTGACATAATGATCGACTTGCATTGTTATCATCAACATTTTGTTATTGTCTGTTATAATTATTGGCTTTGTTGATTTTGAAGAAGATATGTTCTCTATATCACTCCTCACTCCTCTAATTATTCTTATTTGTTTTTTATTATTCTGTATGAATCTGATCGTGCAGAGTTAAGAGTGAGTATGTGCATCATGATATGCTAACCGGTGCTATTGGAATCAAGATTGTCGCTCCAGACATAGGCCGTGCTATAGCAGGAACACCGGTGTTAGTCGTACAAGAAGGTGATGATCTGGAGGACGTGATGGAAGACTGTCAAAGTGATTTAACAAAGGTCATTATAATTATGATGATTGTTTACTCTATGATTGAGATTGTGTAGCTCTGTTTTCTTGTGATTTTAACATAATTAATATAATATTATAATAATTAAATATAATTATATTATGATTTGTTATATTATTATGATTGCAGGTATTGAAATCATTGCAAACAGACAGCAGAGGAGTGATGGTGCATGCATCAACCCTGGGTGCATTAGAAGCTCTTTTGCAATTCTTACGAGAAGAGTGCAAACCGCCCATTCCCGTGTCACATATTAACATTGGTCCTATTCATAAAAAAGACATCATGCGAGCGAATATTATGAATGAGAAAAAATTGCCTGAATTTGCGACAATTCTTGCCTTTGATGTTCCAGTCGATGCAGAAGCTACTCAAATGGCAGATGAGCTGAACGTGCGGATCTTCACCGCTGAGATTATTTATCATTTGTTTGATCAGTTCTCCAAGTACATGGACGGACTGAGAGAAGCGAAGAAAACAGAAGCTCAGGCCCTGGTTGTGTTTCCAGTAGTTTTGAAGATTCTTCCTCAGCATATTTTCAATAAGAAGGATCCGATTGTGATTGGTGTGGAAGTATTGGAAGGTACCTTGAGGATGAATACCCCTATATGCATCCCTTCGATTGGATTGGATGTAGGTCGAATCACAAGAATCGAGAATAATCATAAAGAAGTAACGAGCGCGAAGAAAGCGACTAGTGTTGCGATTAGAATAACGAATGAAGCGAATCCAACTCTCACCTATGGCAGACAGTTTGACCATACGAGCACTCTATACAGCAAAATTAATCGAGCATCCATTGATGCCCTGAAAGAATTCTACAAAGAGTAAGCTACTTTACATATCATATCATACACATACATTACTTATTATTATTATTATTATTTTATTATTATTATTATTGTTATTATTGTTATTATCATTATTATTATTATTATTGTTATTATTATTATTATTATTATTATTATTATTGTTATTGTTATTATTATTGTTATTAT
>VKHH01006234.1:0-23089 GCA_015144975.1 Epipyxis sp. PR26KG
GAATGAAATGTCTAGTTTCGCTCCCTTAGCTCAGACTAGACATTTCCCTACAAGGGTGGGAGCCAGCATAATTATGTTATTATTTTATTTCAAAAACATAATAATACTGTGGTTGCGAAACTAGACATTTCACACAATGAATAATAATAATAATAATAATAATAATAATAATAAATTATACTGATTATCATATGAATATATTTGGAATAGTATCTTGATATTCACAACTAGTCAAGTTAAGACTTATATTGTTAAGGGAATCAATCGATTATGTCAGTCATCATAATTTATTATCTCAAATGTGGATATTAATTAGGTAGTATTATATTATTATATTTATATCATTAACAACATGTCAATCAAAATAAATTATTTTCAACTCCTCATTTATTATTATTATGAAATTTTTATAAGAAAAATAATGATATAATAATCAAGAATATAACTTACTCTCCTGCAAGTTTCGTTTGTTCCCATCCTTCTTTTCCTGCTAATTTCGCTCGTTCTATACCATCTTGTGCTATACGATTAATCTGTTCTCGTTGATCATCAGTGATGAGTTGTTGTACCACACCAGGTATAAATGTTGTATTTGCTAATAAAGGATTTGATACCA
This sequence comes from Epipyxis sp. PR26KG, assembly GCA_015144975.1. Classification (NCBI taxonomy): domain Eukaryota; class Chrysophyceae; order Chromulinales; family Dinobryaceae; genus Epipyxis; species Epipyxis sp. PR26KG. The sequence continues at coordinate 617 of VKHH01006234.1, forward strand.
CACTACCTTGATCATCATCTCTATTATTACTATTATTGTTATTATTAATAATATTATTATAATTTATATTCTGATTTTCATTATCCATTCGAATAGAGTTTGTAGTAGTGAAAGAAGGTCTATGAGTTTTAGATTGAGTTCTAATAATGGATTCATTTTCTTTTGAATGATTTGAATTATTGAAAAATGTATTATCATTATTTTGATTAGTATTATTTGTGTTGTTAGATTGAAATAGACGATGCGATTGATTAGTTGTATGAGAGAAGTCTGAATGAATGGATGAAGACTCAATAGTAAAACTATTTCTGTTACTATTATTATTACTATTATTATTATTATTATTATTATAACTATTTTGTCGATTCAGGCTTACTCGTGGATTACTATTATTCAAATTAATAACATTTGTATCATCGAATGATTTAGATTGTCTTCGTTTATTTTCTAATTCTTCTTTTTGAAAATTAACTCCTGATTTTAATTTCCATTGTTGAAAATTTGCATCATCTAATATGGACAAGCCTCCTAACTCTGGAGAATCAGGTCCATTATAATCATTATCGCTATAAGTTAAAGAAGAGTCTCTACCACGAGTTGTATTTGATGGGTTGGTACGGTCATAAATTAAATTGTCATTATTTATACTATTATTCTAAAAAGAATAATAAGATAATAATAATTAAATTGTCATAATATTTTATTATTATTATTATAAAAATATATGATAATAAATATCAGTCATAAAAAAATTCTTAAAAAATCAACAATAGAGTGTATATGCAACGGAAAATACGGTCACGGTTACGATCGTAACTCGAATCGCAAGTCCGCAAAAAATGTCTGACTGTATCGTAAGATATGATGCGATGGCTTGAGTGGTGAACAATCAAAACCACAGTAGGTACGATGGAAAAAGTTACGATCGTTAAGGGGGCATCGTATTTTTACCGTTTTACGACCGGCATATACACTCCAATATACACATAAGGCCCATATGGAATATTCAATTGTTATAATTATAATAATATTGAATTGAGATATAAAGAAGAAATTAGAATTAAAAGATTGAATATAATAATATTATAAATAATATCCTTATTACCGTATCAGCATTGTTATTATTATCATATGATTGGTCATTATTATAATTATATTCTTCAGATTGTTGTATTCCACTATCCATATCATGATTATAATTACTATAATTATTATAATTATTATTTTCATTTTCAGAAAAAAATAAATTATGAAGACTAAATGTCTTATTAGATTTAATTGGTAATGGAGGAATAATTTTCTGAGCTACACCAGATTTTTGAATTTCTTGGAATTGTTTCGAACCTATAGAAACATAATCATAATTTATGATGAATATAACGAATAATATGGATGAAACCAATTATATATTATTATAATGAAGTATTTTTGGATACAATATCATAACACAAGAGGAAATACTCAAATAAATCATTTCTATACAGCAGACGATAGGAATTTAATGAATTTCAAAAATCAATCTATTATTATTGTTATTATTATTGATATTATTATTATTAATATTATTATTATTATCATTATTATTGTTATTATCATTATTATTATTATTGTTATTATTATTATTATTATTGTTATTATTATTGCTATTATCATTATTGTTATTATTATTAAAAATAACAATGAGTTGCAAAAATTGAAATTAAACTTGTAATCATAATTGAAATTAATTATCCGGTTATGTTTAATTAATTAATAGAAAAACTAGTTTTACCAGATTCTGTTATTTTCTCTAGCAAATTAGCAGCACGAGTATCAAACTTTTTTAACATTCGTTGTTTTGTTCTTTGATCGACATCAACAGCTAATTGGAGATATCTTTCTTGTAAAACTTTGACCTATACACAAACAATAAATAATAATAAATAAAATATAATAAATATGTTAATTAAGAGTTAGTTATAAAGCTCTTAAAATTTTGTATGATTAAGTTTGATTGAAATTTGCCTTGAGAATCAAACTATAACTATAACTAAGCTTATATAATATTAATATTGGCAAAATAATCATTTAAAAAATCGAAAAAAATCGAATTTTAATAATTAAAAATGTAATATTTCCAATTTAACTACTATAAAAAAGGAAAAATAATAATAAAAATTAATAATGAATAGAAAATAATAATTACCTCTCTATTCAATTCAATTAATCTATTTGTATAGAATTCAATTGCATCAGTTGGAAAATAACCATATTTCTCTGGTGCTAATGCTTTTCCAAGGAATTGTAATATACTATCACCTTCAAATATACCACCAGCTGTACTTAATTCTGCACTTTCTTTTCCAATTGTATTTATATATACTTTATCTCGAATATTTTTAGCTTCATATTTTGCGATTACTTTCTCTAATTTATCACGAATCTATAAATAAAACCATATAATTATTATTATTTGTAAAGATAATATAATTAATATAATAATTAAAATGGTTTATTATTCGATTATTGGGTTAGTTTATTATTGTGTGAATGGAGCATATGATTTATTCTAAATGTGAATGTCTTCATAAGAAATAATATTGTTTTATCACATGGTATCCTTAAATAACATCAAAATTATAACATATCATATTACTCGATAATTAAAAAATAATATGAGATTAACGGTCATCCCATGCTCACAAATAACTCGCGTTGTTTCCAAACTCAAGTATTTTTTTACTTATTTTGTTACAACTTAAGTCTCAATATAAACTCGAGACATATCAACAATATTTTGAGCATAAGTCGACCCGAAATGTTTTATATTATACCTTTTTCCTTTCATTATTTCGTGAATCTAATTCATTTAAATCTTGTGCAACTTCTGCTGTATAAACATCACCTAAAATACAAAATAGAATTAATCAATAATAAGATAATATAAAAAAATAAGATTATTATTATTATTATTATTATTATTATTATTATTATTATTATTATATAATAATATTTTCATAAAATTATATTATTTATTCTTTGAAAGATAAGATTTACCAGGAAATAATTTATCGAAAAATTTAAATAATTGAGATGCTGATCGCAAATGACTTGGAATTCTTTCAATCATAATAGTAAAATAAGTTTGTTGAGGAGTATCAGGATCTTCTTCCTACATACAATTGTATAGAGAAAAAAGAATTAATTTCATAAAAAAAAGGTTTTGAAAATAATTAATAAAAAATATTAATATGTAAAATGTTATAATTATTATACCTGAATAAGATATTGCATTCTTCTAACATTAAAATTATGATATTCTGCATATAATAATTGACAAAAGTAAGCTGCAAAAACATAACTAAATATTGCTGAAATCCATAAACGTGATCTCATTCCATTATTTTCAAATAGTAAATTAGATATTGCGAAACGGTCCCAAGATGGATTAACAGCAGCTGTTGCATATGTTGGAACAAGAACTAATAATCCCCATAATGATAGAAATATAGCTAATCTGATTAAGAAAATCATGTAAAAAATAATCCAATACATACAAATTATAATCAAATGGCGGATATTTTATATTTACCAGAAACATCATAGGATTTATATATATGTATACTAATGATTTGAAAGATATTATTAAAATCTTATTATTAAATGAACAAATGATTGGGTAGTTATCTGAAACTTGAGGATATATACTAGATAGGGAATTATCAAATAGAAAACTTATAGGTTAGTACACTGTGGCATTTACTTGGACATTGATTAGCAGATTGGTAAACAGATGCAGCGTTGGCAGTTGGTCTCGGTGGTTTTACAAATATATTTAGAGAGTCAAAAAGACTTGTTGATAATGTATGAAAAACAAATTATCAACCTTTATTTTATAACTGAGTTTATTCAAATAATAATTGTTCAGATACACTTAAGTATATGATAATATATATTACCATATTCGAAAATATTTATTTACACCATTATGTCGGATCTTTACTTACTTGTAACATATTCCAATGTATCTTAAACACATATAAGCATCTAAACCAACCATTCGCAAAATATCTGTTTCTTGATACTATTATTAATCAAACAATCACAATTGATGTTAAAAGATTTAAAGAATATAGCTCTTAATAATAAATAAGTTCATTAAAAAATAATAATGATTCAGTTTATTCCAACTATAGGTATAAATAAAATGATTGTACTATTTATACCTTATTGATTTCAAAAAACCATCCACCCATAAATTCTGGAGGAACTGGTGGCACTCTTTTCGAAATCTGCATGATATATGATTAAAAGTCAATACTTACAATATTATTCAGAGCATTTCATATTATTTCTCATATAAAACATAATTTATGTAGAAGAAATAATCGTTCGAATTTTGGATACCTGGAATCTTCGTTGTAACCTTTTTAAATATATCTGTTTATAGTGTCGATTAATTTCAAACACAAGCATTACAGCTAAAAATACACCCAGATTGATCAATAATGTCTCCACCATGCCAATGGCGGTGAGATTATTGTTTGTGTTGTCTGGCGCATTGTTATGAATTGGCAACTTCTTAACCATTTTGAACAACAGTTAATTATATAAGAAGATTTTATAATTCTAGTTTAAGAATTGCAGATTCACGATACGATAATGATAACATTCAATTTCTTATTATTAACTTATTATTATTGTAATAACACTTTAAAAATCAACCGTCCATAAATTTGAACAATTAAATCAATGAATGGATTTTTTAACGGAAAACTACCATTACTTACAAGACTCTTACAAAATATTATAAACGCTAATTTTTTTTCATGGTGTTTACTAAAAAATGTTGAGATATTTCTAAAATTTTATCGAGAATTAACGTTTAACGCTTAAGTTTACAAACCTATTTGTTTAACCACCGGTACCAGTACTCTATTTACATACAGTATAACTGGAGTGATTATTATTATAAGTACGTACTGTACTGTAACAATGTACTGTAATTTTTTTAAAATATAAAATAAGAATCGCATAAGTTTATGTCCATTTTTTAACAACTGAGGCAAACTTTTTAAAGAAAAAAATCATAATACATATTTAAAATAATAAGATAAAAGATAAAATAAATGATAATCAATTGATGGAGGTGCCTATTATTTAACTTTATTTATTTAAAGAATGAGGATGAATATGTACAACTTGCCACCATTTATTCAGTTTGGAAGCTTACACCACGACTATATTAAATAAAGAGTATACGTCTAATTAGAGCACGAGCTGGGATTATTCAATATTAACTGTCATGGAAATAACATTTTATTGTTCTCTATCAGTTACAAAATTAAATAAATGAATGAATGAATAAACGAATAAATCAAATGATAAAAACATCATAAATATTGAACAGAGAATAGCTCAATTGGGTAACAAAAGAAATGTTCTTAAACGTATTTTGTTAGAAATTAAAAGTGATAAACATGACATGTTGAATCATCATCGATGACGGGTTGGAGTGAGTCAAAGATGTCATTCAGTTGCATATACAAAGTTGGAATATAGTCCTTGGTCTACAATAACAGTGCGTTATGTGTAAGAATAATGTATACCGGTAAGTTAATGGGTTATGATAGCATATAACGGTAAAGGTTATGGTGGGAAGAATATGATTGCATTTATAATGTAATAAATAATAAGATAGTTATGAAATAAATAAAACTTAATTGAAGGTAGCAACAAAAGTATGATACTGTAAGTATTAGAGATCATTCACACACACAAAATAGATTAACTTCTTATCCTCTATCCCATAACTTGTTGATTGTAGACTTTGGAATCCATCCACTCCAATAGGAATCAATTATTGCTTGGAATGAATGCATACTATAAAATTGAGTTTGAAATTATTTTTAAAAAAGGAATTCTTTCACCAACTAGGAACTAACTCATGATGGGATGGATGAAAGTAAGGTTAGTATTACATAGAATAGATTATAAAACTTTGAAACATAAATGGTCGATTACTTCACGAACATCTTGTTGAAAAATAGTTTCATTGATTATAAAATTAGAGTCAGATATTTTCCATGCTATTTTTGTATTAGAACAATATATACCATGACTAGAATTAGTAGCTGCCTCACATTCGTGATTATTATGAATTAAATCTTCAAAATGTTTATTGACTACAGTTGCATTAATATGTGGAGAATGTCCATCACTAATAATATAAGATGAGAATTTGAATTCAATAGCATTTTTTCTCCAAAATTCATCTCTCATTACTGTTGCTAATTCAATTATTGCTACATTTTCTCGATAATTTTCAACTAATATCATATTAGTCAAATGTGAACCAGGTGGTGTTATTAATATATCAAAATTATTATATAATTCTCTTTGAATATGAAATGGTGTTAATGCATCAACAGTAAAATTGGAAACATCACTTGAAAAATTATGAAGTATTGCATACATATCATGTGTGTTTATTACTCTTCGTTTATTAGCTGTAACATATTGATATTTGATTCGTAATTGATTTGTTTTGCATCTTTGCATCAACTCTTCATTACTATGAAAAGTATCAAAAGATTTTTGAATAGGAAAATTTTCTTTTAATTTTTGTTGAAATTTTAATAAAATGTCATTAGATTGAAAGAGAACACCCCATCGTTGAGTAAATAATAAATAATCATAACAAAATATTGTATTCTTTTCCATTCGTTCTGCTTGATTATGATTTGAAGCAGAGATAAATCTATTTTGAATCGAACTATCAGTATTAAAATAATCATATATTCGATCACTTTTTTCAATATAATTGTGCTTATTCACTGTGTAATTGTTTACTATTGAATCAGTTGGTTCTGATAATGAAGACCATAAAGAAGAGTTAATCCATTCAGAAAATATTGTTTTTAATATTATATGACCCCACTCCCATCGAAACATAGAAAATACGCTTGCACACAATTTTGTTGAAATGTAATCAATTTTAGGTAAGTCTGATGACAATTTCCGCTCTGTACTCCATTCAAATAATGTAACATATCCAAATAAAAGGTGAGCTGGATTGTATGAGCCAACATAAAAACAATTTGGCACAAAAGTCACACCTAGAAAATAATAATGAGAGCGATTGAATATTCAAATTTTAATGGAGAATTCAATGTAGTTTTTGAACCTGAGATATTTATAACTGTATTATGTTCAGGAATTGATGTGAGAGGTTTGTAAGAGAATTTATTGCGCGCAGGTCCACTTATATTTAATAAATATTTATGATAAAATATATTTGAATTAATTATCCCAGTTGCTGCAGAACTCATACAAATTGATTTCATTGCAAACATTCGATTGTTAATCGTTATAAAACTTGAATAATTAAAATTGTTTTCTTCATTTTGGTTCTTTTCATTATTGTAAGAAAATAATTTTGATAGGTTTAGGCTAATATTATCAAGATTATTAAATAAGCCAAATATATTATCAGCTCCATGACATTGAATTGCATTCAATGTTGATAGTAGAATATTTAGATAATTGAGCAATCTCATAGTTTAAAAAGTTATTTTGGTTACTATATTAGGATTATACGTGCCAAATTAAATTGTCATCAAAATCTACCATGAATATCATTGTTCCTAATTCCTAATTAATTATGCTACAGTAATTCCTTGATAATTGAACTCAACTTGCTAAAAGATGTACAGTATATAATAAATAAAGAAGAAATCCAATAATTCCCGTTTCAATTTTTTTTTTTAAAATACAATAATTATAAAATATTACGGTGAAAAAAATATAACAGTGTATTAAAGTTAATACAGTAATTTTTTATTACAATTCATTTACCGCACTTCATTCATCCATTTAAAGGGTAAGAAACTAATCTGTGGAGTTTAAGGTTCTGATTGCTTTGGGAATTACAGTTAGTATTAAATTCCACAATTGCAGAATTTTCTATACTTCATAAATCTAAAGTATAATTGCAATCAAATTATTTACAATCAAATGGACAAAGGTAATTAGTTGTGTATGATTGCTGGCGTCTTGTTTGATATATTTGGAGCGTTATTGTGTGTTTATTTGATAGGGAACAATTATGTAGATCTTCATTCGAAGATAAACTCAAAAGTCAAAAGAATCAAATCATCTGAGTGTGGTTGAGCAACGAATAGATGTACTGAGGGGTAATTTTGTTGATGGGGAAAAAGCAACTTGGAAGTCACCAAAGTTCAAACTGTGTTGCTACATTTCTTCAACCACTTCATTCTGACACACATCTTGAACGAAATATCATAACAAACGAGCTGTTGTTCTCGCTAAGAGAGATTGCAAAACCTCATGGTATAACTAGCTGTATATAATAGTCCAATTAATTAAAGTGATAAGTAAAATAATCATGGTTCATAGGAATTGAAGTGATAATGGTTGATATGAGATATGGACTCAGATTGGAGAATATGGACTTGAGGAAGATATGAGATATGGACTTGATATGAGTTATGGACTTGAGGAAGACCACGAAATATGGCTCACTTGTTCAAAGTAGGACTGCTATTTTGTTGCTTAATTCATTCATGGACTTGTATTTTATATAATTCATTGTTTGTGATGTTCTGTTTTAGGCTTATAAGTTTGTGCAAAGCAGAGTCTTCTGGCTTATTCTTCTTGTCTCTTCTGTCTGATAAGTATGGGAATAACATAAACACATATGAGATTGATTTATATTGCTTTATTTGAAATTTTATTTTCATCGTTCTTTTGCAGCTGATTCGAATGCAATTTTCCTATTACTATAGGTATGGTGACACTTTTCTACCAACAAATCAATTATAGATGACCATGTGAAGAGGAATTGGAATGAGGAAGGGGATAATGAAATTAAGAAATTATTTTTTGAATGGTAAGTAAAGAAGTGTACTGCTACTATGAACTGCGAATCATTTAAATTATTATAACCTATAGCAGAAGTAGAGCGTACTGTTTCATAAAGTCGTTGTTTCAAAATGTCTTATTGATTTAAACTACTACAGCAGTACTTGTTTAGGAAATAATCATTGTGATCTATAAATAGCAGTTTAAATGAAATAAATGGTGCATCATCATCATGCTAATAATAAGTGTATACGTACCGTAAAACTGATTATTATTGAATAAATAAGTTTTAGAAGGAAAAAATAATAACCATCATCAGAAGAGGATCTCGAGGTAGTAGTAGCATCTAATAAATAATGTCAGCAGCATATTAATTATTTTATAATAATGGTTGATGGACAATAATAATAATAATAATAATAGTTGTCGTCGGGAAAAAATTAATAATTCAATTAATTAAAATTATTATTATGTCATTCCCACCATGCAAACATGTTGTTATAAAATTATTATATAAATATAAATAAAATAAAATTAAAATAAAATAATCATTTTATTATAAATAAAATTATTCTCACATTAGAATTATTTCACTTTTCATTTTCGTATCATGTCAACTAAACAGTCAAAATTTAATATTTATTATTCAACATCCAATAAAAGTACATAATACTCCATACTCCCATCATAATCATTCAAATAATAATTATTTTTATTGCTCCAACAAGCTAATAATAAGCTTATAGCTAGCTTCTTCTTAATTATAATACAATAATTATGATAATTCAAACAACTATTATTAAATATAATACTTCACTGACATAATTCAAATTCAGCGAATGCAGTTTACTTTTCGAAAGAAATTTTAGAATTAATTATTGTATTTTATTGCTTATTTCTCACTAAAATATGTGCCAAAATTATTGTAATAACATACACACACCATAATAAGGCTACTATTATTATTGTTATTAAATAATGATGATGAAATAATTAAAAATGATTAGAGAGCAAGAGAATAAATTAATTAACGAATTAAACTTAAATAATATATCAAATGAAAAAACATGTGATTAAATTTTAAAACTATAATAATAGTAGGTGGGTTGCACTTCAAAAATCCCATAAGTTATTAACATCATCATCCATTCATCCACTCATTTAATATGTTGATTATTTGAATGAATATGCCAATTTCATACTCTTATAATCACGTATATATCTAATTAAATCTTCTTCTGCTTGCATAGCACGTGGAATCAAAGAAAAATCGACACCCATTCCAACAACTGCAGTTGCACGTAATCTTGGCCAACGAGTTTGACAAGATGATAATAATGATTGAAAGTTACCATTTGGTTGCAAAATATCCTTTAATAATAATATTATTTAATATTATGATATGAAAATAAATAATATAATGTTATGATAACTACTAATATAACAATATGATATAATTAATATAATATATAATTAAAATAATATAATATGTATGATAACTAATAATATAACAATATGATATAATAATAATTAATATAAAATATAATTAAAATAATATAATGTTATGATAACTAATAATATAACAATATGATACAATAATAATTAATATAATATATAATTAAAATAATATACTATGTATGATAACTAATAATAAAACAACATGATATCATAATATCTGCACAATATCATAGCATAATACCATCATTTTTCATGACTTTCAAATGAACATCATTCATTATCTGCAGTAATATTTTTATGATATTGTTACCTTCGGTTTGTTTTGTCTGAGCATAAAACCAATTGATTTCAGATCTTCTTCTAATTGACCTAAATTATCTTCATCAAAAGAACTAGCTTTCATCATTTCTTTCGCTTCTTCTGCTTCATCAACTGTCCAAAACTAATAACAAATATATTTCTCATAATAAATTTTATAAATTATTTAGTTTGATTTAAATCAATTTTTTTGTTGACATGGAATAAATTGAATAATAATATTAATATAATTAAAATTATTATATAATATATATACATTATTTAGTAAGAAGAGAAAATAATAATAATAATAGTTTGAGGATAAAACGATAATAATTCGTTATCATCATCAGTAGATGGTCTAATCAGTTATGAAATAATTGTTAGTTTCGGGCTCTTATCTAGACTAAGAAGATTTCCCAATTAGGTGAGCCCCTGTTAATCATTTTGAAAAACAGTGATTACGAATTATCATCATATTATCAACAAAGTTAATAATAATAATAATAATAGTTTGAGGATAAAATGATAATAATTCGCAATCATCATCAGTAGATGGCATAATCAGGTAACAATAATTACCAGTTCATTGGTGTCATAATCTGATTGTGGTGTAGTATAGCTTTTGACTTGTCCAGAGGGAAGGTTAGTCTTGTCACTTATTCCTTCATCAAATTGAACTCGAGCCTTACCGTTTGTAATGTTATTACTACTCATTTTACCTATCATATAAATTATTATTATTATTATTATTATTATTAATTATGACCGCAATAGTATCAATGGATAATAATAATAATAATAATAATAATAATATTTTTAACAAATTAAACGAAGAACTGTTGGAACTTAATATATATAAAAGTTAGATATGAAATAATAATTCTTGAAAAGTAAAATAAATTAAAAATATTAGACAAAATTCTTTAGAAATTTTATGTGCTAATTATAATTATTTATTATAAATATATTAACATGTCTATGAGTGATGTTAACAATGCTATATATCCTATAAGGCAATATTTTCATCGAACAAAAAATACTATTAACAACTCTATCTTAGGTGAGATATATTGATTTTAATCATGAAACTATGTATTTGGAATGGAGATTAGATGACAATAACAAATAAGGTTATCAGGGTTAGGATGGTTCTATCATAATCAATGAATCATTGTATGCCAAAAGAAAAATCGTATAATAATAAAATAATGAGTTGTTACCTTCTTCTTTGTCCACTTGAATGTTATTATTCATATTATTTGTTTGATAATATTCGTCATGATTAATACTGCTACTAATGCTATCTAACATGCCATCTTCATGAAATTTGGGTGGTGTGTATTCTGTTTCACTGACAGTAGTGATACTGAGCTTCTTTTTAATCGAATTAATTCTTTCTTGAATTTGAAGAAACTCAACCATTAAAGCTGAACGAAGAATCTAATTAAAGAATATAATAATATAAGAAAAATTCATAATTTTAATTTCTATAATCATGGGTGTGTTCCAAATGCTTATAATATAAAATAAAGTGATATGACTTAAGAAGAGCCCCCCGCGTCGCGAACAAAATATACTTTAACTCATGAAAAAATTAGGAACATCGGCATGTGCGTTTCATAAATCATGTTTTTGGGTGAAGGGGGTTTTCCTGTGACAAGCACACTATATTCGCAACCCTTGTTAAAATATTGATGGTTTCTCTCTCTCAAGACATAACATATAGACATTATGCAACCTCCCGCCAACTTTATAAGATACTATATGCCGATTTATCCATTATTCTATCATGTATTCCAAACAAACTCTTTCCTTGTGTTGGTTGGAATGTAGATGTAATTAATCAGAAAGTTGTCATGTCAGCAATTATTATTCTTATCGACATATAATGTAGCTTCTTTTGTAGAACAGATTGATTTAATCTTGAATTGAAACAATTGTTTCCATAGTCAATTTGTATGTTTTGTTTCTCATCAATTTCAGATAAAGTTTTAAGAGTATGTATTATGGTTTACCGTTGGTAAGCTCGACACTATTCTTGACATGTATTCTTCTAAAGCAGTTCTTCGCTTTGAGATAACAGTTGCATCCAAATATCGAAACAAATCTTTTTGAGGTAATGATGGCATCACGTGAGAAAAATCTGGATACATCTTCTTAAGCTATTAATAATAATAAAACAAATATGAATATTATTTCAAACTTTATATTTTATAAAACTGGAAAATATATTATGAGAATAATAAGGATGTAAAATGGTCTCATTATCGCTAATCATTGATTATCTGCTAAACATCTGACACCCATTCAAAATACCACATATATAATAGGCGAAAGCCGAAAATAGTGAAGTGTTAATTGTCCATTATCATAATAATTGAAGTGAAATAAGACTTGCTTCAGTTCACTCAAAATATTGGTAGATTATTCCAAACAAGAAGTGTTGGGAATAGGTGCTATATTTTATGAACAGTTCATTCATGTGATAGACATGAAATAAAAATCAAATCGTAAATTATTAATATAATAAAAATAATATGAATATTACAATTATATATTATTTACTTTTGAATCTAATTGGTCGAATTCTTTGTAACGATGAGCAACAATCCAAGGTTGCATGTTATCAAATGTTGATCCCCATTGACATCTCATTAGATATTCCTATAATTTGAATAATAATAACAATAATAATAATAATAATAATAATAATAATAAAAATGATTATGCAATTATGATAATGCCAATTTATAAAATCAAAGCTGTTATGTAATGATCGTAATACAATGATGAATATTCCATGAGAATATTTGAGGTATTTAACTTATAATTTAATTTGTATTATTTCAAATCTTTATTCACTTTTTATTTTCTCCAAATAATATATAGAAAATAATTATAACATAAAACAATGACTATTTATGTAAACTATAGTACTTACAGTATATGGATTTCCAGTGGAATCAACAGCTTCTGCTGATCCATACATTTGCCAACTAAAGATTCCTTCAAAGCAATATGTAACAACTCCATGGAAATCTACAAGGAAAAGCATACAGAATTAAGCATACAGAAATCTTTAGATATTTATCTTAAAAAATTTATAATCATATCATTATTGATAATGTGGAAAAATAATTTTGGCAACTCATTTTTTGTTTAAGATTTTGCTGAATTTATGATAATAGAAAATAGAGAAAAGGGGAATAAGTATGATATGCGACAAATTTGAAAGGAAGGGATAGAGGACTTCTCATACATAATCGATATTAATTAATATATTATTAGAGGAATTATTTGTATTTTGATCAGAATTAGAGAAAAGCCGCAAAGTGATAAGAAATATCATAGAAAATGATACGTACCGACATACTGTACTAGCGTTCGTTGATACATCCGTTTCAGTATGTTGATACTTATCATTTTCTATGATATTTCTTACCACTTTGTAATAATATATTATAAATATATTGAATATGGAATTATCATGAGAATGAAGAATGTGAGAGGTCATAATATGATATGATATGATATATGCTAGTTATGATTATCATAAGAATTATAAACAAGAGTTGGTGACCATCATCATCAAAACTCAAGTTAACTAATAACAGACCCTTTTTGTCACATAAAAATGGGCAAACTGTTTTGTCAATATTTGTTCACACAACATAATATTTGTTAAATCTATTATGTGCACCAGCCACATAATAGATTACAATTTTCATTTGCTTAGATAACAAACTAGTTCCATATTGCAACAAAACCCTCCTTTATGTTCTCTTTCAAATATTGTAACACTTGTTGTTAATTTATCTATAATATACAACAATTTTTTCCAATGGATCCTTATTTGAAAGAGATTACAATTACAATATGCTTCAAATAAGTAATTCCGGGGATCCGTTGGAAAAAACATTGTAGTTTGTTGTATATTATAGATAAATCAACAAAATATGAAAGAAAACGTAATATCATCAGTGATCTGACCTTGTAAGTTGTAATAATCGATATTAAGAAATATTTTATTAATAATTATCTACCTTTTCGACGACTTGTGAGATCATTTTGTTTCGCTTTCCATGTTGCTTTTTGTGCGACAGTTAATGTACGTCTTTCTTCTAATGTTAGAATATGTGATAAGCTATCTGGATCACCCATACCTTCTTCCTCTTCATCATCATCTTCAAAATATTTCTTAGTTGGAACACTAGTAATAATAGAAGTTGAATCATTATTTTTTCCTATGAGAAATAATAATAAAATGAATGAATGAACAAATGAGCAATTCAAATGAGCAATAATACTTTTAAATTAAATAGTTATTTTATTCCATTTGACCAAATATAGAGGTTTTCCACGAGGATATTTCTAGCTGGAAAACTACATTACCAACCACAATGAGAAGGAAGTTTTAGGTTAAAATAAAACTGCATTACCAACCACAATGAGCACTTAATGCCATTAAGGAAGTTTTAGGTTGAAATCGCAGTTTTCCAATGAGAAACATCTGCTGTGCAGAATATATATACTTGGCCATAGTATAACATAATAATTATTGATACCTTTTATTGAATTTGCTTTTGATCCTATACGTGTGGGTACTTTCAATATTTCATCTTGTGATGTCTTTTTATTGGGTTCTTCATTCAGTAATGGATCCACATTATTATCATTAATCAATTCAGAATCAAATAATGATTTTGTTAAATTATTGAATTGTTTACTTTCTTCATTACTATTTAATAATTTTATTGCAACATTATTATTATCATCATCATTTTCTTCATTTTTGATTATTTTTTTAGTATTTTCATTAGTTAACTCAGGTTTTATTTCTTTATTATTTGCTGTTTTTGGTGGTTCAGGTAAAGATTTTATAGTATCTGATACATAGGATTCACTTGTCAATTTCATTTTTTCAATTAATATAGTATCTTGATTTGATTCGAAATCACGTATTTTTTCTTCTTTTAAATGAGTTTTATTTTGAAAATCAACTGAAAAAGAATCCATATCATTTAAAAATTGTTCTCTTTTTTTCTTTTGTGCATCAGATTTTTTCTTTTGTTCAAGTAAAGCAGCATTATCATTATTTTGAGATTCTAAAAATGCAATTTTTGCTGTTTCTAATGCAGCTAATCTTACTTTTTCTAATTCTAATTCTTCTTTTTCTTGTTTTTCTTGCTCTTCACGTTCTTTTTGTTCTTTTTGCTGTTGTAAAAATAATTGTTGTTGATATATTCTTTCATCTTCTTCTTCCTTTTGTATTTCTTGTAATCGCTTTTTTTCTTTAATTTTTTCTGCTTCAATTCTTTCTTGTTCAATTTGTTGTTGTTGTAATTGAAATAATTTCTCTTCTTCAATTCTTTGTTTTTCTTTCCTAATTCTTTCATTCTCGATTTTTTCTAATTCTAATTTTTCTTCATATTCTTCTTGTTCTTTTTGTTTTTGTAAGATTAACAATTGTTCATATGCAATTCTTTCATTTTTTATTTTTTCTGATTTGATTCTTTCTTCCTCTTCTTCTTCTTGCTCTTTTTGTTTACGTAAAAGCAACTCTTTTTGTTCATAAGCAAGTCTTTCATCTTCTTCACGTTTCTTTTCTTTCTTAATTCTTTCTAATTCAACACGTTGCTCTTCTTCTTCTAGTTCTTTTTGCTTTTGAATTAATGCACGCTGATTTGCCAACTTTTCTTCTTCCTTTTGTTTATTGATCCTATCCAATTCTTCACGATTTTTACGTTCATTTTCATCATTATTCTATAATAAAAGTTTTTCTTGGAGTTATAATATAATGTTTATTATTAAGTAATAGAATCATAATATTACCTCTTCAACAGCAATAGAAGTAGTTGCAACAGATTTTTTAAATGAGTCTGGTTTGGATAGAGATTGTGTAATTGATGAAGAATTAATGGGTGAAAGTGGTGGAGTAATATCATCTGCAGAAGATTTCATAGATTTTGATTTTTGTTGTTGTGATCTTAATTCTTCAATTCTTAATTGTTCAAGTTGATGTTGCTCTAAACGCTCTCGTTCAGCACGAGCTAACTCATCTTTAGTATGCTTTCTTTGTTTCTCAGCCAACAATTCTGATGCTATAAGATATTACAACAATAAAATTATATAGTAAGAGTAATAATAATGGATACATCCAATTGGATAAATTTGAAATTTATTTGATGGAATATAAACAACATAAAATCATGCGCAAGTTCCTTTGCAGTGTTATCAAAAGGATGTTGCCCCCATATTTAATGTTCATCGAGCAACTGCATCACAAAATAGAGTCATAAAGTTATTTCTTTGGATTATTTCTCAAATCAAAAACTCTACAGTACATAATGATTAAGTTTTCACCTTGCTTTTCTCTTTCTGCTTGAATTTGAGCTTCCAAATCTTGCTGCTCTTTCCTACGCGCTGCTGCCAATTGACCAGCTATTTCTGCCTCCACTTTTCTTGATTGTGGGCTAATACTGTTGGCATTTATTTCTGACAAGAAACGACAAATTATTAAGATATCGGGTAAATTGACCAAAAGGAATATTATGAATGAAAGTAGAATAGTTGAAATGCAAATGATTGAATATGTTACAGCAATCCGTAAATTTATGGATCAATAATGAAAAATAACAATGTTATGTGTTTATGCAGAACTGTTGCATAGAAACAATGAACTTAAACATCATCTTAAATATTCAAGTCGATACAATGGATCAAACCTGTTATTCCTTCATTGCTATTTGATTTGGAAATATTTTCAGTAGCGATAGGAACAGCTAAGTCTTCATCCGCAACAAAAGCATCAACTTTTTTCGTCGATGCTTTGCGTCCAGGAGCTGCTAACTTTTTCATTGCACGACACAAATAGCTTGAACAATACTTTAATACGAATAGAAAAATATCTATCGAATATCTCGAATTGAATGGCAAGTTCGGAAAGAATAAAAGAAACCCATCAGTTCAACCAATATCTTTTAAATAAATTAATGAAAATCTATTTTCCTGTTGAATGATGAGTTACAATTTCTCGTTGAGATTATAATAACAAACTGCTTTTCAATTAATATATTGAATTAGAAAATAAATCTAGAAAATAATAAGGTAATTGAAAAGAATTAATGAACAAAAAATGTAAAACTAATAAATGAAACGAATTATAGGAATCAGTTTGCTACAATAATAATATTTTATGGAATTATTCATACAAGTGAGCTCTTACAAAACTTACGAACATAATAAATGAATGAATGTGAGTTAAGAAATAATTCCTAAATTAATTATTTGGTGGTTAAATCATCTTGAATAACTTTAACACAATCCTGCAAGAAAGATTTTTTCTCAGAAAAATCTTGTGTCATGTCATGTTTTTTACTGATTTTTAAAAAATAAATGTGGGAATGGGAATGTGGAATGTGTAATTATTAACATACAGTACTGTCAATGTACTGTAAATATTGATGCTTATCTTCAACCATTAATAGTAAAATATAATGATAGAAAATATCAACTCAAAATTAGATTTTATTCACGTGGCAGCAATTGTTTCGTCCCTTTTGCCAATGGGATTATATCATATCATATTCTATCTATCAGTTTCTGTTTACAATAAAAACATTCAGCTATCTATGAACATTTACAATTCGTGTTGTTGGATACATAAGCATTGCACTAAAGCTGATCCACCAAGTGTTACTCTAGCGGTGCAAACACTACGAAACACGATGATTGTTGCTGTTTTTGTTGGAGGATCTTCTTTACAGTTTGGCTTTACATTTCTAAATTCTTATAAAGATTCAAATGATATTGTTTCAAATGTTCGAATAGGAGTGCTTTCAGTTTTTTTATTTTTTAGTTTTTTATGTTGGGCAAGTGTCATTCGATTAGCATCACATTTAGGATACCTTTTAGGTGTTGCAGACATTAATCAATCAGGAAGTGAAATGAAACAAACTTATTATCAAAGTAACCATAATAGTCATGATAATGAAAAAAAATTATTGATAACTGAGAATAGTAATAATCATGTGAATAGTTTGGCAGAAGCACAAAGAATGATGACATCATTGGTTTTATTTTACAGGTTTGTGTAGTTTATGTTTATCATTTTAATATTATTATTACACTAAATTCTATTAATTTTACTTCAGTTTAGGATTCAGATTTATTTTTGTTGCAATTCCTTTTGCGTTCTATTCTATGGGACCAGTAGCTTTGATCATCGCAACTATAATTTTAATGTTATTTTTAGCGAAATATGATTTCAAACTGTGATAATAATCAACTTCAAATAGATATTTACTTTTGATACAATTTAATAATTTTTCCATTTCCTCTTAGGAGAAGGAAATTTTTATTGATATTATTTCTCATTTTATTATATTCTAGAATTATTGTGTTATTTTCATTGTTGCAATTATTTGATAATCTCATGAGTAAACTATTAACAGATCAGAATTGTGTCTATTATCTTCATATTTCTAGTTAGTTTGGGGTTTTGATTACTATAGCTTATGAAAGAAAGATGCTTGGTACATAATATTGAAATAAAACTTCTATGGAATAAACTTAAAATAATATCAATTGTTTCAAAGTCAAAATTAATTTTAATTTTATTATTTCATAAATTTCGAAATTCGATATTCTTCTTATTTTATATTGATTCATAGATCAACAGCACATAAATAGAAAATCATCCATTCATTATTCATGTAATTTCAAAAAAGTTTCAAAACAATAATTATTTAAATATCAAATCCATCACAATTAAAATAAATTAAGTTTTCATTTGCATTTTATTGACATCAAATATCAATAAAAATCACATTCAATATAACACACTTCAACTTATTAAATAATGATTATTTTTCCAGTATTTTTTTATGAAAATCACGCGACCCCTTTCAACCTCTTAGTATTTGATGAGTTTCAATCCAGCATATGTGATGAATTTGTAAATGACAATCATAGCGATTAGCACTCCAATGCATGTTGAGATTGGGAATATATCATAACCATATAATGCTAATTGTTGCTCTCCTGTGGTTACAGGACACTTACCACTCTTCAGTTGACTTGTCAGACAATGCAATTTCAAACCTATAATAATAATAATAATAATAATAATTTAAAAATATATTCTAAAACTAATAATTATAGTGTGGCTATTGCATGCGAAACACGTAAACTTCCGATACCCGGGGCCGGGGAAAGCAACCCAACACAACTAAAAAGTTATATCATATATCATATAAAATTTTACCATCATATTCATTATTCGCCACACCAAAGAATCCATATTTAATGTATGATGTTGCAGAAAAGAAATCAAATTGAGAATAATCTCTGATTTGAATTGGACTTAAGAACCATCCACCATACATTCTCATAATTTCAAATGAAAATGCAATAATTACGGTACTCAACTCAATCGACACAAATAATGCACATAATGCATTAGTTAATGAGGTGGCAGCTAAATTTGTGAGAAACATGAAGAAGGCATAGGTCATGAATTTACGAGGGACATCTTGGAATCCGATGAGATAGTAAGTGATGATTGAATATAATAAAATTTGAGGTGTTTCTGCAATGGCCTCTACAGAACTTTTGGCTAAATAATATGCACTCACTATGAATAATTATAATAAATAAATAAGTGAAGCACTGAGGGAGTATTATTCTGGGGGGTGGGTAGCCTACCTCTGTAAGTTCCAGCATGACGCTCACGCAGCATTAAAGCACGGTCTTGTGGGAAAGTAACTGCAGCAAGGAAATTACAAATAACACCTTGCAAAACAACGACGAAATATAAAGCAGGTCTTCTTTTGCCAATTGATGTTTGATCTGTGCCAATATCCTTCCAGACCCCTTCACCCAAATAAACCGCCATAATAATTGATGCGACTAATCCAATAATAAATCGCTCTTTGCGTCTCCATTGGTCAAGAAATCCACGTTGGATGAGAAATCCAAATTGTTGAATCCATGGGGTACGAACACGAGGTTTGATCTCCGGTAAGTTTGAACCTAAAGTCAGGTTCACGGGGACAGGCTTTTGAAGATCAAAACTAGGTGGAATATCTTCACCAGTTGTTTGGTCATGTGTTTTGGATGAGATAATACTTACAATTACATCTAAAAACGTAACAAAAAATATATATTTTTTAAAAATAATTAATTAAAATTATTGTTTATCTCACCTGCTGGATTATCATTAATAGGGAATTCGAAATTTTGATGAGTAAAGAAACGAATAGCTTCATCTCTTGTGCCTTGGAAAACACTCTCTCCATTTCTCAAGAGTATTAAATGGTCAATAAGATTGAATATACGTGTAGGTGGTTGATGGATGGTAGTCACGACTGTGCACTCCTTTCGTTGGGTTAGGTCACGCAACACGGAGACTAAATGGAATGCAGTTGTACTATCCAATCCAGTGGTTGGTTCATCCAAGAATAAAAACCGTGGTTTAGTTAATAATTCAACAGCAACTGCTAATCTTTTTCTTTCACCACCTGAGATTCCTTTGATTCGACTATCACCCACGACAACATCACGAGTGTGTTCAAAATCTAATAATTTCAAAATATCTTCAATTCTAACGGCACGTTCTTCAGCATTTAAAACACCAGATAAACGAAGTGCTGCAGTATAATAAAGAGTTTCTTCAACTGTAAATAAAGGATTGAATAGGTCATCTTGCATGACATAACCAGCGAAATCCTTCAATTGAGACTCTTGGTAAGGTTTTCCATTGAAAACAGAATCTCCAATTGCAATCATACGCAAAGGATCAACGCGTCTAGCTAAGACATTTAAAAGTGTTGTCTTACCACAACCAGACTCACCCATGATGCCTTTATTATAAATGCCACACAAAAAACATGATCAGCAAATAAGTAGTTACAATGAGATAGCATAACTTACCTACTAATCCTCCATTGATTTGACCACTAATACCTTTCAGGATTTTAGATCCAGGAATAGCTTGACCATCTCTTGGTTTGCTGAGTAATAATTCTTGACCCAAAGTCCAAATTTTACGTGCGGTACTTGTGCTAACAACTTCAATATTTTTAAAACTCAAAATTGGCAAGACATCACTATTTTCATCGTATGAATCATTGAACGCTTTTGGAATCAACTCTAATTCTTTAACATTTCCATCCTTACTTTCAGAAGTACTCACCACCAAACCACTGTAAGTTGCTTTGCTCATAATTTTCTACTAACAGTTAATTCTAACTTAGAACCAGTTAATATCACTTTGTTTGATTGGAACTGAATTGCCACTGAGTCATATAGGTATTCATCAACGAAATTACATGGACAACAGTATCCAACAAAGGATATTTCTTTTGTGAAATGTTGTTTGGACAATTTTCTCAGAAATTTCAAACTTTCGAAACTTTCCAAGGAAGAGTAACCATAATGGATTCCCATCATACCAATCAAAAGTTTCAACAGGAATAAAATTATTGCTGAAATGATGAGAATAATACCGCTTTATAGCTTACTAATTGCTGCTGCAATTAATTCTGTTTTCTCTTTGTTGGAGAAACAATGCACCGCCCCTAATTTTTTTGTTCAACCCATCGAGGGACAGACTTTTGGGGCAATCGTTACAAATTTAGATTTATCAACAATTACGGACACTGAATTTGCCCTTCTAGAATATTATTTGCTCAAACACAAAGTTCTCTCGATTCGTAATCAAAGTGGTTTGAGCGTGGAAAATCAGAGGAGTTTTACACAACGTTTCGGACCACTTTGTTGGAAAAACTAGAGAAATTTTCCGTATCACACCAAACACAGATACCAGGTCGGGGATTAAACTACCTAAGTGAA
>VKHH01006235.1:0-23079 GCA_015144975.1 Epipyxis sp. PR26KG
TATTATTATTATTATTATTATTGTTATTATTATTATTATTATTATTATTATTATTATTATTATTATTATCATCATTATCATTATTATTGTCGCTATGATCATTATTATTAGGTAGGAATTCTTCGCTTTCTCCCTCAATCAATAATGGTGCAGCTTCGGCATACTGATCAACATCATAAAGTGGCAATTCTTCCGTTAAAATATCCCCATTATTATTATAATAATTATTGTGATTATTATGGTTAGGTTCATTATTATCCCCAATCGTCCTTACAGTCTTAGCATGGTGATCAACATCATTAATTAACAACTCTTCCATTAAAATATCCTCATTATTATTATCGTTATTATTATTATTATTATTACTATTATTATTATTATTATTGTTATTATCATTATTATTATTATCGTTATTATTACTATTATTATTGTTATTATTATTCACGATCATAATAGCATCTGTTGTTGTTCGACCAAGGATAGCATCAACATCATCGATAGGTAACCAATTCTCTAATTTGAGTTGATCGAAGCAATCATCGATTGTCTGCAAGTAGACCTGGTGCTGGTAGATGCTGTCATATAACTTCTCATCCAATAATGCCATTGAAGACCTAGACTTAGCCTTCTTCCTTTCCTCTCGCTGTTTCTCCTATTTTACATCATACAACAATAATAGACCAAAAATAAATACTTAAAGAAAAAAGAAAAAGGATATTTTTAAACAAATGACATCCTAATAATTCTATAATTCTAAACTTAAACCACAAGAAAGAATCGAAAAACAAGCTAACAAATAATCATTCCAACAAATATTAAAATTGAAAATGTGATAATATTGATGTTCATAAGCCTCATTATTATTATCATAATGAAGTGAAGTGTATTGCATGAAAAATAAATAAGGGCCCTTTCGATAAATAGAAAATACTAGAGTGAACTTTCTCGAGGGATTTTTTGAAAGTGCTCTGAACAACATTTTTTGGTGCAATCCAGTGGCATGAAAGCTCTTTTAGAACTTTGGTAAAATTCCAGTAGATTTCTTACTAATGAACGGGCCCTTATAATAATAACATTCTAACTGAATGGAGCATACCTGTTGTTCAGTTAGTTGATTTAGTTCTTGTTCACAGTTGCTAAAGTATTGTTGCAGTTTGAAGAACACGGGACAATAATCTTTTAAGTAAGCAGTAGAGATCGCGAGTGAATGATCGTTTTTAGTATGACGAATACCCCAGAAATAGAAACCAGTGATAGTTGGGTAATTATTATTATTATTATTATTAACATATTCCAGCGATTTTTTCTTTTCATCATAATTAACATATTCCAAGAATTCTTTCTCCTTGAAACGAAGGAATTTATCATAAGGAGACAATTTCAACATTTTTGCTTTCGCTTTGATCATCAGATTTTTCCATTTATTTGTGAAATGTTCTTCTGAAAATTCAGATCTTTTTGAATTCAAACGTTCAATATCTTTTTCTGTTAATGCTGCAAATTCTCCTTGTTTTTCTCTACCATCATCTACAGGTAGCGTATCATTTGTTGTATCTTCAGGTAATACCAATTCAGTTTCTGATGGAATAGTTAATAAAACACAAGAATCTTCAGTCACTTTAATACCTCGTCTTTCTAAACCCAACCCAGTGAAACGCTTAGGAATGGCTCGATTGGCATCGACATTTATGCAAATCAAAGGATCTTCAAGCCATTTGCAGCATTCAGAAAGATTCCTATTGAATGAGTTATAAGTTTGTGCATTTGATTTGCAAAATGATTTTATGAAATATTCTGGTTGTTCTCGAGCAAAGTCTGCATCTTTTGACATATCAAACAAAAACAGAGCAAACTCGGTTCTTAATTTATCATTTGAATTCAAGTTCATGATGGTAGTGCTGACAAGTGTTACTATCTGTCTTATCAACATTTTCCCAACTGATACATTATTTCCAGCCCATGATTTCAATACTTCTCCACCAATGTTCTGAATTACACGCTTCAAAATTTTGTAAATTTCCCAAAGCAAACTTCTAACCTCCGAAGAATCATCTTTGGACCAAACCTCAGACACGACCGTAACATAAAATGGATTTTTTCGACACAAAATATCTTTAGCTAAGGACTCCGGTAGACACACATCCCTTGAAGATTTATATACCATTAAGCATAAAACTGAATATTTTTCAACTAATTTCACAAATGCTAGCATTGAAATAATTCCGTCTTTGCTAGTATCGCGCTCTCTTTTGAGTACCAATGAACATTCCATTCTCAAAGCGTCAACACCAAACTTAATAACTGTTACGATTAATGATTTATCAACTGGCCTTTTGTATTCCATTATAAATGAATTGATTAATAACCATCTTGAGTCTTTAAGTCTTATCTCATTATCGATATTAAAATTTTCGGATTTATATTTGTTCTTTCTTTTTTTCATTTCATTTTCCCAAGTCTTATTCAATCGTTCAGCATTCCAGCTTACATCACCAACAATTTCCGACATAAGCAATGCTTTGCTAATTTCATCCATTCTTAATCCGGCTTGTCTCATTTTTTCATCACGATATTCACTTACTATTCCGGAAAAGAAAAGCTTGTCAGATTGTGAAATCGTTCTTAAATCACTGATATAATTCATATCCAAAAGTGAACGACTATTCGATGAAATGATGATATTGATTAACAGCTTAATCGTTGACAAAGGAATTGGATCTGGAGTTGGAGAATTTGAAGCAATACTGCTGCCAATTTTGGTTGAAGAAGTTAATTGCCTTACGTTGGTCACTGTTGATGAGACCTGAGCTAGCCCTTGATTGTCATGCCTTTCCATAGAATAGTACGTATACAAATCTTTCAAAAGTGATAAAGCTGTTTCTGTATCAAAATTAATTGGAGGCCTACTCGAAAGAGTCATATTAAGTCTTGGTAGAAGAATTAATGTTGGATTCTCCTTAGTAACATTCATTTCACGAAGTTTGCTACACAATAAATTAAGTACATGAATTCGAATATCACCAGAGAAGACCTTTCTAAAGAACGCATCAGCATGTTTACAAAAGTCAATCAGTCGAATAGAATGACTTGAACCATTGCTACTACTTGCAAACATCGAGGGGAAATGAGTCTTTGAGGCTTCTGTGTAATTAATTCCAAGTAACGTTTGTCCGGTCACCATATTCTCACTCATCAAATTTCCTCCGAACAAACTCAAACAGTTTTTAATATGATCAATATTTGATTTATTCGGAGTCTTCGCCGCAATACCACATTGAGAAAGAGTCACAAATATCGAAAATAATTCTTCTTGGAAATATTTTGCGCATAACACAATTTGTTCACAAAGATTTATATCCTTTTCATGATTGAGATCTGCATTGCTGATTGCTTTTTTATTGTGAGTGCTACCTTCTTGTGAAATCAACAATTTGATTTTGTGAAGCATCATTCGAATTGTATTAAACCGAACTCTGAAGGATACATCCTTGTTTCTAGTTAGTGAAATGATGCTGTTAAAACGACTGTAAGGAGTATCATTCGCTGATAGTCGAATCAGACTAATCTCGAGTTGATTTGATATAGAGTAAGATCTCAAGTCGCCATAAGGTTCCACCAATCCATCAAGATAAACCAGTTTCTCTTTATCCACAATCAACGAATAATCACAATCCATGTATTGAAGATATAGATCATCACATAATATAGATAATGATAATGAGCGGAATTTATTTGATTGTGAGTTGGAAGTTTTGAATTTCTCAGCTGCTTTTAAATAATACTCTGAAGCCATTTTGAATTCGTTTTTCATCAAATGTATCTTTGCTACTTCCTCGAAATGTTGCTCTTGTAATTCTAAATAAATTAAACACTTCAAATGCTTTTTAATCTTCAAAAACATTTTCTTGTCAGAATAAGATTGGAATCGAAGGACGAAAAACATCATATTTTCGGTGTTATTATCACCACAGAAGTAATTAGCCCCTTTCTTGGCGCAATCATAGATGTGACTTTGAATCTCACTTAATGACAAGGTACAGTTGCTCGCATTATTTGAAGTATCAATGATTATTTCTTTTCCAACAATGCTTCCCTCGGCTTTTGAATTTTGGTCCATTTGCATTGAATCCATCAAACCATCCAATTTGAGTAATGCCTCACGATACAGTTTAGAGCGGTAGTAACACGGAAGCGCCAATTCAATTTCATTCGCTTTCCAGTAATTATTTGCAGCTTTAATGTATTCCACACCTCTTTCATAGAGGACTGCTGCTTGATGGAATAAGTTGGAATTTTCATAGTATTGTCCTGCCAATAAATACTCTTCCGCTTTCTCATAACATCTTGCGATATGCATACTACTATTTGAGTTGTTTGGATCATCTAATGATTGATAAATTGCAACAGCACTCAAGAAATGTTTTTTTGCTTGAGATTTATCATTCGCGAGTAACTTGTCGCCAATCTGCTCCTGATCATTTGCTTCACATAGCTGCACCCATGTTGGTTCGTTTGCTTTTAGAAAACACATTTTAGCATTAGAAAATTGCTTTTTATCGAAAAACTGCAGTCCTTTCACTTTCCAATCCTGCGTACTACTTTGGTTATTGAAAAGACCTCTGATATCATCATTAAACTGCTGAACATCGACTAAATCGCGAGATTTCCATAATTCTAACATCGGCTTGTGTGACTGAGCATCTCTATCACCAATCACCAATCTTCTTTTTGTACGAGTTATAAGGACATATAACAGTTTGAATTCAACAGCCAAAATGGAATGTTTGCGAGGATCAAATTTCGTCTTTCCTGTGGCAACAGTAGACCCTGCTTCATTCAAAACCACCCTCCACTCGTTCTTGCATGGACTATCTGCGAAGAAGTCAACAATTAAACAATCGTCAAACTCCATACCCTTACATTCAAATACTGTTAATACTAAAGCATTATTGCCAATAGTTGCTTTGATCCTGTTCTTAGCTTCATCATCTCTAACTAATATTACTTGTTCAGCCCCAAACTCTACTATTTTTGCTTCTGCATTATTGGACGTAAAGAGTTCAGCGATAACATCAGAATTAGAATCAAGAAAGATTGGCTTGGGACCATGCTCTAATGAAGATTCTGGATCCAACTTATCTATCATATTTGGAAAGAATTTTTCGATCAATTCAATGACACTTCTAGCCAGAAATAAGACGTGATTGTGAGTGCGAAAATTCTGCGTCAATTGTTTCAAAACAGGAACAAGATCCGCTTTTGCTGTTTCATCCACCAAATCTGATAAATATTCGTGGAAGAAGATATCTTTCAGAGATTCAAAACGAAATCCAACTCCATGAGCAATCTTTGAAAGCAAGAACAAGAACAAATGAAAATATGAATATTGATTTTTTTAGGCACGTACCGTTTGTGCTGTATCCCCAGCAAATATAAAATGGCGCATATCAGTGCAGACAAACTTAAATAATATGATCCTCAGCTTGCGATAAATCCTGCACTTCATCGACAAATACTGCGCTGAATAGTTCACCTCTGTATCCAACTCTCTTCAGCTCCTTAAATATGTGAAATACTACATCAGTTCGATCGTAATGCTGTGCATAAAATGACTTGATGGATTGGTATTTATCAAATCCTTCCTTATAAATAAAATATCTCAAGTCTTCAGAGATAGCAGAGTCTCGATTTCTTGATAGCAACACATATTGTTCAAGTGTTAAGAATCCATGAACGCTATTCATAGAAACTAGACTTCCTTTTATCGTCGACAAAATTTCCGTAAACATAGTTTCACAGTCGAATTGAGACTTCAGACTATCACAAAATCTGCTATAATAGTGATTTTGAAACAGTTGGTAATCGATCAAAGTTTGGAGTTCGATATCATAAGGTTTTGATAAGCTCTTGTTCAGAATTTCAAGAAAATGACGATATGTGATTATGAGTGGAGCGTTATTTGAATAGATTGTTGAAGAATTGGGATTTTCATTGTTAGAACATGTTTGAATCAAATGATTATAATGATCTTTAATAGCTTCACAAAGTATCGGGCTTGCTGTCACCATCAACTGCCTCAAAACCACTTGTTTCGGCTCAATTTCACTCGAATTTTCATTCGTGTTGATGATGTACTGATCAGATAGCAGTTTTTGTGTCAACATTCGATAAAGCATAACGGTTGTCTTTCCTGTGCCTATCGAAGCCAATTTAAAGAAAATGGTTAAAAGAGAAAGGATGGTTATTATCAAAAATTATTATAAGAACCTGATCTTCCTAAAATGAGCAATGATCCCTTGTAATCCACAATCTCTTCTTCTCTGTCACTCATTTCAAATGGCAGGTGAATATGAGGTTTCAACGTTGTGATTAAAACTCGAGCAATTTCAGATGATAGCTGGAAAATTTTTGGTTTGAAGTTCATCTCAGCCTCATCAGCGGTAAGCTCCAACTCTGCATTAACAACCATATTGGTGACAGGCTCAAGCCATTTAAAGTATGAGTCGGGTGGCCAGAATTTGGGAACAGTGTCAACAGATGAACAACGTTCCACATATTCTGTGGTGTAGAAACTAAAAATTTGTTGAATTTTCTTCACTTCTTTACTAATATCAGCATCCACAGAATTAATCATAATATTCCAAATCTTCAATGATTGACACGCTGGAGCACTCATAGATCTCCATACATCTATTGACCATATGATTGATAACTGCATGAATTTGAATATATGTAACATCCTCGCATACTTCGGCAAAATCGAATTGCATTTAAATTCTCTCTTTGGAAAATTACCATTCGCGAGATTGATTATCTTGTGCATGACTTCTTTGCGGTCATTTAATGACAATTTTTCCAAATTTCGTTTGAAATCGTCATTAAATGAAACTTTCCTCCACCTGCATTTGCTAAAAATATCATTCATTGGATCAAGAACTTTTTTTATCATATCTCCTTTTCTACCCCAATTGGTAAAAACAGCTTTAAGAATTTGATTAGCCGTTAAATTCACTACAAATCCTCGATTATCACAATTTTCTACAAACGCATTCCAGTAAGGGTCATGCTTGACTGTATCAAATGAACAGAGAACAATCAAAGAAAACCTTGCACGAGTAATGGCCACGTTTAATCGTCTATAATCACTTAAAAATCCAACTTTGTTTTTATTATTTGAGCGAACTGCTGATATAATAACAATGTCAAACTCTTGTCCTTGCGCTCCATCAATTGTTGATACTTTAATCTTCTTCATAGAATTATTTTCGCTCAAATCACTTTTGATTTTCTCTATTTGGGCAGAATAAGGTGATAAAATCCCAAAAGAAATGGGGGAATTTTCACTTTTGGTTAATTCCTGTAAATTTTTAACAAGCTGTTTAATTACCACAACCTCAAAGTTATTAAATTTACTGCCAAGATAATCAGAGTCTTCAGATCCCATTTTGGTATCGATAATTTGCAATGGAGGATAATTTTTATGCCATGGTTTGTTGTAGGTTTCACTGTCAATAAGTGATGCATTCCTAATTTTACTATGATAAAATGTGAGATTAGGCCATTGTATAATCTCTTGGTGCATTCGATACTGAGTATTAAGTAACACATTTGGAAATGAATTATCGCGTATCAATCGATCGAACAAGCTTCTATTGTATTTATTTCGTTTGGAGACATTAGAAAATATTGTCGCTGGTAATTGACAATGATCACCAGCAAGTATCAAAAGTTTTAGAGAAGGATGCATCAAAAGAGCAACTTCCACCTCAACCATTTGGGATGCTTCATCTACAATGCAAACATCAAAGTACTTACGATGCATTTGCCATTTACCTGCACTATTCACAGTGCTGAAAACAATAGTTGCAGATTCGAATATTTTGTCGACAAGGACACCATACTGGATAGATGCATAATTTTCTGGTAGAATTAAAAGTGATATAAATTTAATCCATAGTTGGTCAATTAAATCAGCCTCAAAATTTAAATCCCATAAGTTATCCGTTGAATTAATTTCAAGTTTTTCGTAATTCATTCCTGTTGTGCTCAGCATTATTTTCTTGTACCAAAGAAGATATGAGTGGTTATCGATGGCGTTAAATTGTTCCAATGATTCCTGCAATTGACGATAATTTGATTTTAATATCTTCCGATCAGACATTGGACATTCCGTTGCTATTACTTGCAAGTAATTCATATAATCGCGAAATTTAGAATTGATTTCTTTTTTCAAAAAATCACCGAAATCGTTAAGTTTATATTATTCAATTGGTTGATCACGGAGACCTTGAGATTCATTTTGATTCGAGGTAAGCAAATCATAGAATGCATAGACAGCTGCTTTTTGACGTAAAGATATTTTAATTGAGTCGTTCTTAATTTGGACATTTTTATAAGCATCTAGAAGTCTTTCAACTCTTAACTTCAAGTTGATACAATGTAAGTCATCATTAGCAAACTTACTTTCTTCATATTTTCTTTCCCCACTTCTTCCGAGAACCAACAGATATTGAGCATGATCTAAGTTTAGATCGTTCTCAAGTGATCGCAGAAATCGTGTGGCTAGTAAGGACATCGCTTCATTAGTTGGAGCTGAAATGTGTACCATTTGTCCTTGTCGACTGAGCCTTCGTATAATTTCCACTAGGACAGTTGATTTACCAGTCCCTAAACAAGCAATGCAATTTAAGATATATTAATAACTTTATAATATAAATAAAATATCGATATTGATACAGTAATATTACCAGGAGGTCCATGTATTAATCGAATGGAGCCTGTATCTGTACGCGATACTGTACAATTACCAATCGCTTTCATTTGTGAAACATTAAATTTTTCATCTTCAATGCAAAATATTTGTTCACCATCAGAGCAGTAGTCATACACAGGTTCACCTGTTACTATCTGACTGAATAGATCAGGTGCGTATCTTTCTCGTAGACGATCTAAGGCATTTATTGTTCGCACCATGGGAGTGATTGGAATTCCTAGCATTATAAGCTTACATTTGAAACTAAATTCGAACATATTATCTAATTGAGAGTCGTATGGAATTTGTATAGAAAACTGTGGAGCAGTATTTTTCTCATGGATGACTTTGATAACTGCAAAATAATGAATTTCGTCGCTATTGATACTTTCAAAAGAAGAATTTTCTTTCATCAAAATTCCTAAGGTATGTCCTAATTCACTAACGTAAACTGAGCGTGATTGATCCAACAAATCGAATTGCAGATCAATTTCCATTGATTCCTCTACTTCTATTCCTGATATCTGAGTTTTCTGTTCAAAGTCCTTCATATCAACTTCAACTAATATTTCCACAAAAGATTTCTTTTCGATAGTTTTATGGACCTGAGCTCTGAACTCTTCTTTAACATAAGGACGAAATATACTTTTCCATTGTGACAGCGAATCAAATTGAGATGGAATTGAATCTGAGTCTCTGCAATAAACAAATTTTCCTCATGAAACTTTGAACACTTGAATTTGAGGAATTCTGATATTGTTTCCATTTGCGGAGAAGGGAAAAAGGTTTATTAAGATTTCTAATTCAATACACAAAATGTACATACAGTATCTATGTGGATAATCAACCTTTGTGAGTAACAAAAAAGTGAACTTGATCCTGGGATTTTGGGATTTTGGGATTTGTTCTTTATTTCCTTCTTCTTCCGGTGGCTACAACTTTTAATATTGCGAAGAAAAAAAAACAGGTGTGATTTATTATATAAAAAGGTTAAGCTTTCTTTAAGAAAAATTACAAACAATTCGAGTCTTCTTTCAAACAATAAATTATTTATTATTATTTGTATTTTATTTTCGAATGAAGAAGGGCTTTCTGTTATGTTTTCTAGCTTATTCCTCTTTTGTTTATTAGAGTTACTTAATCCGGTAATAATTGTCGTCAACTTTAACATTAATTCATTTAGTTACCGGTTATCCTGTGTATGTATGTTAAACCGTATGTCCCTGTTGCTATCTTTCACATATATATACCGGTATATCCATTCCAAATGCAACTTATTAAAGACTCCATCTTAGAGGCTTTTTATATTATCTTTGAGCTTAAATTAATAATCCGAATTGGATCATATTAGCCAAATTTATCGTTTTCTGTTGCTTTTTATTGTACACTTACTGAATATTATTATATTAAGTTATTAAATTTTATCAAACTCCTAACACAACACACCTAAGCAATTATTTGCTCATCTTACATATATCTGAGCTAAAGGCTAACAAATTGACTCTGTCTCTTGTCGAATAATTATTGCAAGTGGTTAATATTAAATAATTAAATGAAGTTGTGGTTGTTATTATCCTTTTTAACAGCATATCATGCATTTTCATTTAACATTTTTGGACCAAAAATTAACAGAGCAATTATTGTTTGCCAATCAACTAAAAATCTATTAGATGCTGCCCAACTTGAGAACAATATACTAGACTCACATGATGAAAAAAATGTTGTTAAACAAAATCTAGTTAGCTCAATGGATAGCATAAGTCGAATGGTGTCCCAGCTGATGAATAATAGCGAGAACAATAATCTTATAGCAAATACAAAAGGTCAACAGCTATTAAAATCAATCAGACTTCCTCATGGAAAAGATGAAGCATGGAGGTACTTAACATCTACTGTATTTTCTAATATTGAACACAATTAATGTGTTTTATTTTGTAGACACTTGAACCTAAAGCAGTTATTTTCTCAACCGTACATACCATCGAGCGTCGTCAGAAACAACGAACCATTTCAAATTCCTGCAATAGAAACAATTAATTATATTAACCAATATGTTGATGAAGAATGTAGCAACTCTTATCTGGTTGTGATTGATGGGATATTTCGTCCCGATTTAAGTAAGACAAAAGCAATTTCTGCTTCTGTTAAATTGTCTTCCATACGAAAATCTGAACCGAGCAACGATGCAACTTTCTTGTCGTCCATTTCATCAATACCTGATTCTTCAGAATTACCGAGAAATTCACATGGTTCAGACTTTTTGACTGCACTGAACTTGGTAATAATTGTTTTGCATTAATTATTGAAATTGTTTAAATTTTGAAAATTTTTATTGTTAGGCAAATCTTGATGATTCAATTTTGGTTAGTGTAATGCCAAATAGTCGTAGTTCTCCACCCTTGCAAGTGATACTTTGTTCAACAGAAAAAGATTCTGTTTGGTCAAGTCCTAGATTGATAATCAATGTCGAAAGTGATGCATCTACCATACTTAAGCAAACTTACATTTCTTTGCCAAATGAAAACGGAGATGTTGGGAAACCTCACTTAATCAATAGTAATACTCAAATATATCTCGGTGAAAATTCAGCCCTTTCACATACTTTTAGTCAAGAATTATCAGGTATTTTGTTGCTGTAAGGGTTCGTTGATATTTGTGCGCAAACTTATTAATATTGTGAAATGTAATAATCCATTGTTATAATAACATTGAAAATAATGAAGGGGGTATATTGCACTACATCTTTGTTTTTTTGACGAATCATATTTGTATTTTTAATTATCAGATTCATCGAGACATATTGAAGTACTTTCTATTGATCAGAAAGCTAATTCTAGGTAAGTAAAAACAACTGCAATATATAAAATTTCTAAAATATTATCATATCATTTATTAAAATATTATTTAATTGCTTTGCTCTATTAGTTATTCTGTTTCATTGCTTCAACTGGGTGGAAATGTTGGAAGAGTCAATATCCACGCTAATCTATTAGAACCAAAGTCGAATTGTACGGTAAGAGCATGTCAGAAATATAAACAATCTGCATTTTCATTATCATTTTTGCTGTTACTTTAGATTAATGGTTTAATTCTTGCGGGAGAAAAACAGAGTTTTGACTTACATTCTTCAATTTTGCATAATACTACTTCCACTACTTCACGACAACAACAACGTAATATTGTTGGTGCCAAAGGGTTAGCTATTTTCAAAGGTCGCATTCGAATCCCATCTCATGCACAATTATCAGCTTCAGAACAATTATGTAAAAGTCTGATGATGGCTGAGAGCGCTCGAGTTATCGCTATGCCAACATTAGAAATTAGTGCAGATAATATTGAATGTAGTCATGGTGCTTCAGTATCAGATCTCGATGAAAATTTTATGTTTTATTTAGCTGCAAGAGGAGTTAATCGTAAAGTAAGTTTGTGCAATTTTTATGTTATTGTTTTATATCATTATATTACAAATAATTATGATTTTTACATTATATATTATGCATTTTTAGGAGGCAAGGAAACTACTGCTAAGAGGATTTGTATTTGATTTACTATCAGACGCACTATTGGTAAGAAATATTATTTGTAGCATAAGAATAAATCAAATGAATTATGTATATTTATTTAATATTTATTAATAACAGGACAAGGCATCTGTCAATAGAATTATAAGTAAATTAGAATTAATGAATCCAGATGGACATGATAAACAAGGGAATATTTCGACGAGCGGTAGTCTTCAAAAATTAGCTTCAATTTAATTTAAATACTTAATATTAAGATAATAACAAAAAATCGAATTAACTTTTTTTTGAAATGATATTAATACTAAGTAAAATTAGATTATATTTTATTTTTATCTTCATGAAATAATGGATACTTATATCCAGCAGATATGAGAGCATGTAACCATGATTGTACAAGATGAACATCTTGCACTCCAATATAGCCATGCTCATAAAGAAACACCCATAATTCTTCTATGCGGCCTGGCATTGTTGCACAAGATGA
The DNA here is from genome assembly GCA_015144975.1 of Epipyxis sp. PR26KG. Lineage (NCBI taxonomy): Eukaryota > Chrysophyceae > Chromulinales > Dinobryaceae > Epipyxis > Epipyxis sp. PR26KG. Next base: position 12,761 of record VKHH01006235.1, read on the forward strand.
ATTCCAACTATGTAGTTGTTCAACAAGTTTCAGACTTTCCAAATACAGAGGTTGTTCACTTTGGAAATCAGCTATATAATTATGAGAATTACGATATTGTGAAACAGATGGAGTAGAAAATGCCATTCGCATTCCAATATCACGTCCTATTCTTTGTGCAAAATATCCTCTCCATATATCACTGACCCTACCATGTACTGATACTGGAAGAAGTAATGACCAAAATGAGTCATAAAAGTGTAAAGTTGCTTGTGCATTGTACGGTGCATAAGCATCATCCGGAACCAGTAAAGCATTACTTCCACCTGATAAAATGTTAAGGAAGTTAAATGGTAACGGTTGTGTGAGTCTGTAAATAGCATCAACGTCAGGATCATGATTAGCTAGACTTTGAATTATCCCTACAGATGATAATGGCAATTTCTTAGCATCAGTGCGAAATCTGTATTCTCGTGAAACATTTGGAGTTAAATACTTGATTTTCTCCAATGGAAATCCACGCGGCCAGACAGCATTTTTCATATTTACCATGAATGGATATGGATTGAAAACAATTGATTTGTATCCTTTGGGTTCCAGTGCGTCGAGATATATTGGATTGGAAATATTATTATCAACCCAACTTTGACTGAAATTCATACCTGCTACCACAAAATCCTTGCTGTTAGATGGAAATCCATTGTCATCATCAAAGTCCCAAATTATTTTTGCACCATGAAGTATCGCCTAACAATATCAATATTATATAATAACTAAAAATGGTTTAATGTATCATTTAAACCAGGACAAGTAGTGGTAAAAGTCTAACACTTACATATAAAAATCCAACGTTTTTACGACCAAAATGATTCCATGGCAATATTTTAATCATAGGAAAATGATTCTCCAACTCTTTCTGAATTGATTCAGACAAGAAGATGAAATTCTTTAAAGGTGTATTTATTTCATATTGTAATGGACCTTTTTTATCTCCCACTACCACAATGCACCAGTCTCGCAATAAAGCTTGTGTTTGCACAGCTGCGGAAGGTTCAAATATAGTAGTGACGACACTCCATTTAGAACATTGCAGTTCATCTAATTTTGCTGTATGAGTATTACTCATACTGTGTAAGTCCTTATCGGTTAATGTTTTAAACAGTAGCGGTTCTTCAAAATTCTTTACTTTGTTACCTAAAAACAATTTCCCGCTAGTTGCCGATCCTTCCCCAACTGAAATTGATGGACCTTTGCTACATTTACCCTCATCACTGGAAGTTATGGTAGTTGATGCATCAAAAGAACCTGCTTTAGATTTGCTGCTTAAGAGTACGATGATAATTGAGCACAAAATAAAAATTACAACCAACAGGTAAGAATTTACATTTTGGGGAGAAGAGCTAATCTGCATCATATGTTAATTAAATGCGCAAAATTCACTTTCGTTTTCGGTACCTTACTCAATTCTTAAATATATGTTGTTGGTGCTTTTTTGTTTTTTTTCCGTTGTTGTAAAAATGGAATTAATATTAATTAATTAATTCATAAAAATAAATTGGTACGACGGTAAAAAAGATGTGTTTTTTATACTACCGGTAATGTATAAGTTATTATTGATGATGAGATAGATTCAATAAACATCCTCAAGTGGAGAATTCTGCCCAATGACACAATGCATTTGATGAAATAAATAAGTACTGTATTTGATAAAAAAAAATTAAATTACCGACAACAACAAAAAGTTGTTTGTATCTAATATCTAATGTTTATATAGCTTAATTAATAAATATGATTCGTATTACGTCCATGAAATTAGCTTTTTTTATTCTATTTTGGAAATTCTTCGTTGCGGAACAATTATCTTCAATAATTCCGATCTCTTTTAAGCTAGACAATCAAAACTTCACCGATACTTTTAAAATACTGTATACTAGGAAAAGCTCTGACCATTTGGTAAAAGTAAATTGGTTGATTAATAGAATGAAACAAAGAAAGAATCAACAGAAGGTAGTTCTATTGAGATCACCCTCAGAAAGCCATTGTGCAAGACAGCACGGATACAAACAAAACAATTCCACTTTGACAGTTGATATGAGTAAGTTTGTTGATGTGATAAATGTAGAAAAAATAGGTATGAACATTGATATTATCCACTACTTAAAGAAATGGTTCAATCATTTTGGTGACATCTCAAATTCGAAGCTTCAACCGGTCGCTGTTGTTGAAGTTGAGTCCATGTGTTCCATGGAAAAGTTAGTCGATCATTTGTTTGAATTTCATGGTTTAATTCCGGCTATTGTTCCTGAATTCAAGGGTATAACTGTTGGTGGATCAATACAAGGATTAGCAGCTGAGTCAACTTCATTTAAATTTGGTTTTTTCCACAATGCTGTTATTGGATTTGAAATTGTACTCTTAAATGGTGATGTAAAGTGGTGTAGTCCTTCTAGCAATGCAGATCTTTTTTACTCAGTTCCAGGTAATTAATTTCACCTTAAACAAAGCTATATAGTACTTCGTAATGATGCGATTCTCTTTCAGGTTCCTTTGGCAGCTTAGGAATTTGTACTAAAGCAAAATTATTATGTGTTTCTTCATCACCATTTGTTAAAGTAACATCTAAAAAGTATGATAGTAACCAAGATTGCGTTTCTAATTTTAAAGAACATTTCAATGATTTGAATGTTCGAAATAATATTGATTTTATCGAAGGTATTGCATACAGCAAGAATAATTATGTTGCAATTAGTGGAGAAATGATATCGCAATCTGAGTTTATTAAATCAAACTTACGATTAGAAAAATGTAATGCATTTGGGTATGATTGGTTTTATAATACTGTAAAAAAATCTATTGGAAAACCTTTTTGTTTGCCAATCAGAGACTATTTGTTTCGCCATGATAGAGGAAGTTTCTGGATGGCATCTTATCGAATTCCACAATTTATTGGAAAGTATATGGGTAAATTATTAGATAATTCTAATATGTTCAAGCTTGCGAACTTACTTCCATTTGCATTTCCTAAAAATATTATTGTTCTTCAAGATTTTATGCTTCCAATTAATTCAGTTAGTAACTTTATTGAAGATATTCAACCATCATTAGACGTGTATCCAATTTGGTTATTACCAATGAAAAGTGTTTATTCAAATACAAAAGATAAAACTATCAAAAAATATTCTGTTTTTACAGAGAATATATCCATTAACTCAAGAGATATTTGTAATGTTGGGGTGTATGGCATTCCTAATAATCAAAAGTATGATTATATACCATACAATAAGTTGTTTGAGTCCATATTGCATAAACACCGCGGCAATAAAGTTTATTATAGTCATTCATTTTATGAACGAGATTTTTTTTATAATAATATTTGTAATGGTAAAGAATATTGGTCACTCCGGAAGAAATATTGCAGTGATGATGGTTTTCCTGATGTGTTCACTAAAGTAGTAACCTCAGATGGAAAATTGTAGGGATATAAAATTGCAAATAATTAGCACTGTGTTTCGTTATTTAAAATTTAACAAACTAAATTCAAGTTAAGAAATTAGATTTGTAGAATTAGATTTCACATATGATTTGATATCGTACATCATATATTATCCCTCAACTTCCATAGCAATTACATTTCCTTCTAATTCTTTGATTGCTTTGTGAGGTTTATACGATTTTTCAATCACAAAAGTGGTACCAGGAGGAGGAGTTAGTTTTGCTGGTCTTTGGAACTTAGCTTTGTATGTTTCAGCACTTCCCGCAGCATTTTCATATGTGCGAAATCTTGAAGTTCCATCTTTTTTTATAACCGTTATATCTACATTGGATCCAGAGCCAAGATCATTGAAAATACCTGCACGGATTGCATCACGCACTAAAAGTATAGCTTGATCTTCTTCCAAATCTTCGGTGTACCTACTTTCAAACACTGACATTGCTGCCAATGAACCAGAACCCATAGTTGTGTAAGGTAACTTCATCGTTGATCCATGGGGAGCAATATTGAATAAATGGGGTCCATTAATATCGACTCCGCCTAATATTAGAGCAGCACTAACATGGCCTTGGTATTTGTAAAGCATTCGTTTGGTAAGTGTTAATGCAGTAACAACTCGAGATTGAGTGCCAGTAGATAGTCGCAGTAATTCTAAATTAGATGCAATCAGCTCTGTTGTTTTTTCAGTGTCGGCTGCTGTGCCTGCACCACAGCACCAAATGTTTGGGGCAATGTAATGAATTTTTTCGCAATTTTTATCAACCACCTCGCCACTTGTTGCACGAGTATCAGCACCAAGTACAACTCCATCCTTAAATAAAATCCCAACAATAGTTGTTCCTGTTTTCCATGCACTTGGTAGGGTAGATGTAGACTTATTTCCCAAATGATTTTTCATAATCAAGGAGTTTCTGTTGTACAAATCAAAAGAAAATCCACCATTCTGCGAAAGACTAATCTCCTCTTTCAAATACTGAGAACTTTGCGATTTATCAGTGAGTTCCATGATGAAAGCTTTACTGCAAGAAGTGGAACTTTTATTACATTATTATTACCAAAAACCAAAAATAGAGAAGTTGCGATTAGAAGCTTTTTCAATCCTAAAATCTTTATCTATATCCTTATTTTAATTATAAATACTATATTTATTACTTAAAATATATTATAATAATTATTATGTAATAATATGATAAATAATTAAGTAAAATGATTATAATATAATGAATACCAATTATTAGAAGCGCTATGGTGATAGAGGATAAACTTCTTGAGAGTTCGTTTATTATTGCTATTGAAATTGAACTCACTATCGTGGATATATTGATTCCCGTTTTCTTTTCATTAAATTTCATTAAGTTAGAGGTTTCTCATTACGAATATTTTAACTTTTGTGCGATCATCCCCCAAAACCAAAAAACGTCACGCAACACCCGAACACCCAACACCACCAAAAATAACAATTTAGAAAATAATTATAGTATGTATATATATGTACTCTATCTTTTGTTATTTTTTAATTTGATTTGTAACTACTGTAAGCTACAATAATTTTTAAACGAAGCTTGTCGTTTTTGTTGATTTTTGCAGGTCACCAAAAAAATACCAAAATTACATTGTAAAATGTCAGATAAGAATAATATTGTTGATGACACTGTCGATGATTGGGAAAAGGCCGAAATAAATCTTGATGCAATGAACTTGGTAAGAGCTCTCTATCAATTTTCGATTGATACTGCTAAATATTGTCCGTTCAAATTTTTATAAACACAGGATACAAAAAAAGTTGCTTCAAAACCTGCGATGATGATTCTTCGTCCACCAGCTCGGTTTAATACTGATGGTGACTTAAGCGAATCTACTAGTGCTAAAATTGAACCTCCAAAGCCTGTTTATGTTGAATCGTTAGTAAATGATGATGTGGATTCTGCGCTAATAAGCGCTATATCAAACCCTAGAGAGAGAATGAATTTATTTGCGATAGAGAATACAATTTTGGAATTTGTTAAATCGAGGTATTACATACGTGATTATACTACTGGAGGATTTAATTTAATATCATCCCTTAATTTTGCATGTAGCCCTGATAAAACTTTGGAGCTTCCTGCGGTTTTTAATTCATTTCGTAGATTATTGACTTATCGAGTTGCCCAACGATTCGGCCTTGGACATAGCACTTTTGATCCAAATGCAGAAGTAATATTTCATATGTATTTAATTTTTGCTAAATTTGTGTAATCAAAATATTATTGTTTTTAATGATAGAAAAATGGATCGTCTGACAGAGGGATTACCTTGTTTAGAACAGCTAACACAATGGTTCCAAAAACTTTGCTTATAGATTTAAATATTCCAGTTGATACAGAGCAGAATCAAGATGGTTATTTTCAGCAGGATGTATCATATGGACTTCAATCAAACTCGTCAAAACAAGATCTTGTTGGATTGAATAATGGACCTACTGCTGACAGTTCCACAGTTAGTGCAGCTCCAAAGAAAGTGCAAGTAATGAAGAGAGTAACAAAAGGAGAGCAAAACAATAACAAAGGTTCTATGAATAAGCAGCAACAATCTGCTGAAGAACGAGAAAAGGCATATTTAGAGGCACGAGCGCGCATCTTCGGTGAAGAAGCAACTACTACAGGCGATGCTGTAATTCCAGCTGATATGGTTACTCCAACTGCTACTGTGATTGTTCAAGACAATAAAAATATACCTAAAAGCTCTAGTACTGGTTCGTTGTCAACTGCAAATCGCGTGAATGAAAAGGTTAAACAAATGGTTTCATCCAACAACTCATCCACTCTTGTGGTAAACAAGGCCGAAACGTTGAACGAATCTTCTGGGAAGTCTGGAAAAAGTAATTCTTCTACAACTAATAGTAACAGTAAGAAGCCATTAGGTAGAGTTTCTCCTCCTCTAGAAGTAATATCCAACTCACAGAAAAACAATTCTGGAAGCGGAAAATTATCTAACAACAAGAAAGTGGTGGATGTAAGAGCTTGGAAAGAAAATAAAAGTCAGGTTCGTGATGTTGATGCTGAGCGATCAGATCCAGATTTTGTTCGTAGAAGTTCACCAAATACTTCTGGAAACAGTACTTCAACAAATCGCAATAATATAAATCCATATTCTGGTTATCAAAACAATCAAGGATCAAATACCTCCGGATACTCATCTCAACCCCAACCAGATAGTATCGGTACAATTTATTATCCACAGCCTAATATTCCTTTAAACCAACAGCAATCTTCATATGGACAACCAAATGTTAATGGATACTATAATAACAATCCAAGTGGCGGTATTATGCAAAACGGCAGTTTTCAAACTGGTTCCCAACAAGGTGCTGTTCCTGTACTTCTAGCTCCAACACTTCAACCAGCATCCTTCTATTCTAATCAGCAAATTAATCAAGCACAGAATAGCCCTAATTGGAACCAGAATAATATTGGAGGTGCTCAGATGTCATTAATGCAACCTAATTCTGCACCTATTAATCCTTATTATCCTGTCGCTCATTCCAATTTGCATATGATAGGATCTAACTCAGATATGGGAATGAGGGTTATGGATCCATACGCGAATCAACCCCCAAATCTTCATACACCAACAGATATGTCTCCTGGAATGTACCCATACAATAATAGTGCAGGCAATAATAATTACTATGATTATAATAATTCTGGATCAACAAGTTCTCCAAATCGTACAAAGAAAACTTCTGGTTATAATAACTCTTCAAGTGGTTCACAATTGTTCAATAATTCGGAGTTTCCCCCACTTTCTTAGAAAGTGGGGGTGAATCCAAAGTGGTGACGCCAATAATGGCCTTCCAAGAGGAAGTGAAAGTGTCTACAAACAAACAAGATACAGCTTGGTGCTGCGAATCTTATCCAACAATAAAAGAAAGATCTGATCTTATTTGAGGTGAGATTATATTATTCTTAAGTATTGTTTCAATATTTATTACAAAACAAACATAACAAATCACAATTTTTATATAGAAATGCTTGTTGGAGCGAACGAAGTAGAGCTTTTTGCTTCCAATCAAAGGAAATGTCACCACTTCAAGTTGCAATTGGCCAATAGTTCTTATCATTAGATAGGTTTAATGTTTAAAAGTAAATAAAATCATAAAAGCTTGGATCTTGAAATTTTTGTAATTACAAATATAAAAGAATGAAAGGTCTTTTCATTTAATTATTTTTACAACATATGAGGTTGTAAACAATATCACAATTTGTTCTTTTGAATATTCAATATTTTCTTAAATTGACGATTTGACATTTTTAATGATTTTACTTCAGCTATTACTGTTTCAATTTGAGTTTGTTTGTTGCCTTTCTCTCGTTTGTTGATTCGAGCAATATCTATAAATATCATTAAAGGGGAGTGTGACAATTAAATAAATAAAGAAAAATGATGCATGCGACGCACAGCTACTGTACTGTAGCATATTTCTATATCATATATAATTGTAATACCTATATAACTCTTCTCACTTCTCAACTTGTGCTTCTTTTCGCTTTTATTGACATCTTTACTAACCGCAGCTTTCTTCTTTGAGGAGACTTTTGAAGGTGAATCCGATAAATAGGACAATTGTAATCGTAGTAAATCTAAGCTCATTGAAAGAATACCAAATATATCAATGAATAGGATTTCTGCAAATTTCAGATTAACTGATACATAGCATTATGATACACAACTGTTTATGGTTTTTATGATTTATGATGTTAAAATTTTTGAGTTACTGTACTGTACATCTTGTGATTATTTCAACAAAAAAGGGGTCATACTAAAGCGTTTAGGAGAGTACAGTAGGTGGTGTGTTACACGTTGGATTTCTATTGTTGGATACCATATTCATATTATATATTTTTTTAAAGTTGGTTGGTTCGTAATGAACAGTGAACTTGCATAAAAAATACAATTCAATACTTAGTATGAACCATTAAATTAGATAATTTTATACGCGAATAATTTTATTATTGGTTGTTTTGAATCATTTTTACTTATAATACCAAACTGTTCATTCAATAATTTAAGTAGCCGTTCTCTTTTTTCGTGAAAAAAGATGTTTTTCTATCATAAAAACAATTACAATATAACTTAATAATATTAAAACGAAATAACTTACACCGACCGCAAAGTGTTTTGCTCAATTGATTTTGCTTATTATTAATTCGTGTGCATAATGTCGGAGAAAGTTATTCAATCGACAAATACTTCAGTAGTAACTGTCGGTTCGCGTTCAGCCACAACGGTTGGAACAAATGTCCAAGTTGCAGTGAGATGCAGACCAATGAACAACGAGGAAAAGAAATCAGGGCAACCATCAGTTGTTGTATGTGATTCTGAATCAAAATCAGTTAAAGTTTCGTACGGTCCAACAGGCAAGAAACTAGTTAAAAGTTTTAATTTTGACAAAGTGTTTGGCATGTATTCCCGCCAAGAAGAAGTATTTGACGCTATGGTTAAACCGATTGTCGAAGAATCTTTAGCTGGTTTCAATTGTACAATATTTGCTTATGGTCAAACAGGTACTGGTAAAACGCATACAATGGAAGGTGACATTGATAATGAAGACGAAGCTGGAATCGTACCTCGTTCAGTGAAAGAAATACTTGAACAGTTAGAAGGCAGTGGAACTGAGTTTACAATAAGAGTTTCTTTTCTTGAACTATGTAAGAATATATTATAATTGATTGAAACTAATTATTTTTGAATTTCAATCATAAATGTCTGATTTCACAGACAACGAAGAACTGCAAGACTTACTGAACACTTCTGGTGAAAAGAAATTGAAGCTTTGTGAAGATGTGAAAAAGGGAGTGGTTTGTCAAAATCTTGAGGAAATTACTGTGCTAACCAAAAGTGATATCTTCGAAATCCTTCACAGAGGCATTCAACAAAGACAAACTGCTGCTACGCTCTGCAATAAAAATTCTTCCAGAAGTCACACCATATTCACCATGAAAATAATGATAAAAGAGAATAATGTCGATGGAGAGGAAGTTGTAAGACATGGTCAATTAAATCTAGTCGATTTAGCTGGGTGAGTTTGTTAGAGATAAGTCAAATTAACAAATTAACTTTAAATTTATTGATCGATACTGTGTCTTAGATCTGAATGTATTGGTCGTTCTGGAGCCACCAATGATCGAGCTAGAGAAGCTGGAAGCATTAATCAGAGTTTGCTCACTTTGGGTCGTGTTATAACAGCATTAGTTGATCATCATGGTCATGTCCCATATAGAGACTCCAAACTAACTAGATTATTGCAAGAATCGCTTGGTGGCAAAGCCAAGACTTGCATTATCGCAACCTTATCCCCATCTCAATCTGCACAAGAGGAAACAATGTCAACTCTAGATTATGCATTTCGTGCAAGAAATATCAAAAATCAACCAACTGTAAATCAAAAAATGACCAAAAAGGTGATTATGAAGGAATATTTCGCAGAAATTGAAAGTTTGAAGGTACAGTTGATGCTCACCAGAGAAAAGAATGGTGTATATGTTGCACCTGAGGAATACTATGCTATGGAATCCAGATTAACTAACCAAGAAAATCAAATTATAGAATGTGAGTCAGCACTTAAGTTGCGAATTGAAGAAAATAAATATCTCAAGACAGAACGAGATGAATTATCATCTAAATTAGATCAAACACAAGAAGAACTCGATACAGCAAATTCAAACCTTTTAGAAACAAAAGAACAATTAGAGGATTGCAAAAGAGAATTACAAAGAATTACCATGGAGCTCAAATCAACAGAAGAAGTGGTGAAAGAACAAGTTGTGACTGAATCTACTCTAACGAATCAAGGCGTGGAGTTGCGAAA
>VKHH01006236.1:0-23078 GCA_015144975.1 Epipyxis sp. PR26KG
TTATTATTATTATTGTTATTATTATTGTTATTATTATTATTATTATTATTGTTATTATTATTATTGTTATTATTATTATTATTATTAAATTGAGATCTTCCCAGAATAGAATTAGTTTTATTTATTCTCGCTTCTGATGATGAACTAACCCCCCGTATATCAGGTGACATCAAATCTAAACGACTATTATGATAAGCTGACTTTGTTTGATTCGAAATAATCGACGAATTACTATTATTATTGTTATTTTTATTATTATAAAGCTTTCTATTGTTATTATTATTATTTCTCATCAATTCTAAAGGCTGTAAGCTGTGACTTGTGTCTAACACAACACTTATCATATCATTTTCAGTATCATATACATTATTATTATTATTATTATCATTATTATTATTGTTATTATTACCATCATTTTTAATATAAACCATTTCATTATATTCAAATGCACTAGAAGATGACAAGTTAGGAGATTGAGATTGTGATAATATTATTGAAATACTTTTATTATCATCATTACGATTATTATTATTATTATTATTATTATTCGCTATTTGGTTAATTGGCAAAGATATAATTGATTGTTTCGGTGTTAATTTCTGATTTTTTATTATTTCAGAATATTTTTGTAAGGCTGTGACTAGATCTGATTGATCTTCCTCTGATGACATGCTTTGTATATCATCTCTTCCATCATCATCATAATTATTGTTATTATTATTATATTTGCGATGATCATTTCTATCATAATTAATATTATTTTCTCGATTATTATTATGATGTTGTAAATAATGATTATGATCATCTTCATCAACATCAGGTTCCTGTAAAACAATACCAAATTTTGATGAAATATTAAATAATTTTAATTTTGATTTTAAATCATTATAATTCGCATTGAAATTATCATCTTTTGATGATGAATAAACATTATCGAATGAAAAGTTAACATCATTTTGACTATTATTATTATTATTATTAATTATATTATCATAATCATCATTGTTTGTTGGTTTAATATTTTCGTTTGTTTTTGTCTTTTTGATTTGACTTGTTTTTGATGGGAGTCGTGTTAGCATGTGCTTCATAACTGCTGGGGATGATGGATTCGAAATAATGGGAGACGTTTGGGACTTATTATTATTATCATTATTATTAATATTATTATCATTATTATTATTATTATTATAAATATTATAAATATTATTATTATTTATTTGATTATTTGATGGACTATTATGAGGAAGTTGAGGAAGTTGATCATTACTTAATATTAATAATTGTTCTTTTAATTGATTCATAATAATAGGTTTTCTCAAAGGATTATGTTTAATGGCTTCTAAACATCGAATAAACTTATTATTTTCTGCTTCAATTAATGAACAATACTTATCCAAATAGGACATATCATTATTATTTAATAATGTACCAGAATCTAACAAAGTGAGGGCTCGTTTATTATGTTTTAATAATGGTAAATTCATCATAATACGCATTTTTTCATTTCTATCATAATATTCTTGAACAATTTCTTTCATATTTTGCATTTCTAATCTTTTCAAATCATATTCTTTTTGTTTTTTATTTTTTTCTTGTTCATTATAATTATAATATAAAAATAATAATAATGGTATAAATATTATAATAAATAATATACTACCAACAACATAAACATAAGTTGTTAAAAATAAATTTTCTGTGTTCTTTTTATATGATAATTCTTTATAAAAATTATTAACAATAATTATTTTTTCAAATGATTGTTTTTTAATTATTTTATTACTTATTATTTGTATATTATATGAATTATATAAATTATATGATAATAATTGACGATGATATGATAATAATAATTTTCTTCGATTAAAATCATTATAATTATTTATTGAAATATAACTAGTAGAAGGGATTGTGCATATGCATGATGTATTATAATATGTATAGTTTTGTGTATAACAATATGATGAAGAAATTAAATTCGATGAGAATGGATTTATTATGTCACACACAGGGGCACTAGAACTGTAGCCACATGTGGAATTAATAATCCCATTGAAACTACCATTACATATCAAATGATGTATTGAATGATCATTATTACATGTGAAATTTAATGTTGATATTTTTCCAATTGAACAATTAATTGTATAAGAATTATTATCAGAAATATTATGATTTATATAAAATATTTCTTTTGTATTCATAACATTAAATTGAAATTGACATTGTTTATCATTTGATAAACATAATGAATTTGTATGATCTAATTGTATAATAATTGGAATAGAACTACTATTTGAAATATTATATAAATATTTATTTTCTATTATTATTAATGATAATTTCAAATTATTATCATTATTATTATTGGTTTGACTAATTCCAGTTGTAATATTAATTGTTTTTATTTTTAATGAAGAATATTCTGTATCATGATAGATTTCCAGATCATTTCTAGGAGAATTTACATAAAATTGGTTTAAATTATGGATGAATTCAGCAATTGAAACTAATCGAAATGATTTATAAATATTTTCTTTTATATTTTCAAATATTATCATATCATTCATACGATATTCATTATAATATTGAGTTAATATTATTTGAGAATGTATATATTTTTTTAATTTGTTTTTTTCTGAATTTATATTAATTGTATTATTATAGTAATTAATACCAACAAGAATATTATGATCTACACTTGTCATCAATGGTAATAATAGTTCATTAGTAATGGAAGGATAAGATAAACTAGTCGCACTTGTTAGGATGGTGTCAATAATATTAGTAATCAAAGAAGTGGAATGAAATGAAATCTCATCGATTTTAGATGTCAGAGATGATAATAATGATGTCCATGTCAATATCGACGATGAAGTAATATCATCTAATAATGTATTATTATAAAGTTGATTAATTAAAGCGAATCGAATTGATTTTATGGATGTAAAAGTGAGTAAATCATACTCACAGAGAGATCCATAATATCCATCATCACAAGAACAAGCTGTCGTACAAGTATTATCGACAATAAAACAATTACTTAACCGTTCACCAGGAGTGATTATTGCTCCAGGAATGTGATCAGAATCGACATAATAGCAACTTCCATGACCTGAACAATCTGTCGCACAGCTTTTACTAAGATTACCACACAATAATGTAGCTTTATTACAAGTCTGAAAAACAAGACAATCCGAATCACTCGAGCAATGAGATATAGTTGATAATCTTCGCATACGATTATTTGAAGTTGAAAAAGTAATATTATTGCATATACTATTACTATCCCCTTCCTCTCCAAAGAAACCATTGGAACATATTCCACAAGTATCAGTTGTTGTTGAGCATTCCATTCGATTAAGAGCACTGCAGTTCGGTGCATTATAACATGAACGGTAATTAAGTAAAGTTGAACCAATCGATAAGATCTGAGCAATTGAATATCTATTTGAAGATTTTCCAACTTCTGATAGTGAATAATCCATATAATCAATTAAAAGGGTGATATTTGGAGTAAAAGAATTATTATATCTTCGAACGATCACATTATTATATGTGTTTGTTTCAGCATTAAAAATGTCGCTTACGATGAGGCCACAAGACAGGGTGAAATTATTCCGAGTTTCTCCCGCAGGTAGTGGAGTGTATGCATAATTAAATTCAGATTGTGGCTGGACTATTTTTATACTCGAGCCAGCTGAACTTTGATAGAAACCAAAAGTGTATCTTAATGGTAAGTCGTCATCGATCCATTGAGATGCAATGAAAGTGAAGATATCATTCAATTCGAATCCGGATGTGGGTTCGATCAGAAATACACCAGGTGTTGGTACATCATTGACATCAAAAACAATCGAAGAATAGCTTTTATATCCATTAACTGATTGAAAATGAAGAGTGAATCGATAAAAACTCGAGGAAAACAAAGAATTAGGTTTCAACACAAGGTTGAATGATTGAGATGATAAATTATATGAAGTAAATCTTTGAGAATATGTTGTGAGAGCAGAATTTGATAGATAAATAGCAGAATCGTTGATACTCCATGATGCAATCCCAGGTGATAATGAGGTTATTTGACCAGAAATAAATAGTTTATTTGATGGATTAATTTTATCATTTGAAATTGTTGTGATCGAAACGGTTGGAATGTTTCTGCTAACAATCGTTACATAAACTACAGCAGATGATGATCTAGTTACGTCATATACTGTTACTGTCAGCTCAGCGGTTGTGTTGATTGACATAAAGGTACCAGTGCTCAGCAAGTTAATATTTGAAGAGGTCGTGTCAGTTGACAAAATGTCGAATGGACAATAGGAAGAGTTGATATTTGGTTTGACAGTCACACAATTCCAATCAAAAGACAAACGCATACTATCCCCTATGTCTTCATCATAGCTATGAGAAGCATCTAATGTTATGTTGTCATGAATATTCACACTTCGAACTTCTCCACCGAGTATCATAGCCTTGATATTCCCAGGCATGACATAGACTTGTACTGACACAAGAGAGGATTGGAACGACTCGAGGTGCAAAACCGTCAAAGTTATTTGATACAATGATCTCAATTGAAATGTGTATGATGGTAATTTGTAGACATTATTCTGTTTGGAAATGGACAAAATCGATGAAAATGATGAGTCGAAACTGCCACTTAATTGTTCAATTGACCACATATAATAGAGATTCTCTCTCGTTATGATGCTACTGGAGTCATCGTCGCCATCGCTAACAGACAGGGTAAATGCATCAGCAAACAATTCCAACCCATTGGATCGTTTTATGTACCTAATTAGGGCACCGGCAATTGTAACAGTTGGAACAACTGATGATGTTATCTCAATATAACTTGATCCTTGTCCACAATTGTTCATAAAATTACAAATAGTACATTGAATCGTTACTGATCCAACTGAGAAATACGTGGCTGGTATCATTATTGGAGTAGAGAAATCAATCCAATAATTGAGAATATTTTCAGCATCAAGATACGAAAATGAACTATTACTACCCGCAAGAGAAAACTTGATACTACTCCATGGCCGATTACCCAATCCAGTCACTGCAGACAAATCAACAAAAAGGATATTATCGATTCCAATGATTGATGGGATATTTAATGATACAGTAGGAGTGAGTGCGTTTGCAAAATCATATGATACCGTGACCATTTCAATCTTATTATAAATCCAATTAGAACAATTATATTCAATGTTACATTTTGCTTTTATTTTCGAACCCAAAATTGAAATCGTATCACCTGGTAATAATGTAGGATTCGATTTTAAAGAAATTGCGACCGTCCAATCATTAATCCAAGTACAGAATCTTGCTGTTTCAATGTGAATATTAGATGCATCAAAGAGGATTGAACATGAAAAAAATGTAGTTTTGATGTCTCCGAGATCCGTCGCAATGTCAAAAATAACAATAACTTTATCACCATTTTTATTTAATGTAGCATTCAATAATTTCGGTGCTATTCCTATATAAGTTGAGTTAATAACATGAAAACTATTCTTACTATTTCTATAGATAATATCGTATTTAACAGATGCTATTCCAGATAATGATATGTTGAGAAAAGTAGAGCCAACATATTTCGTATTAACTGAAGAAAGCGATGCTGTCAAACTTAATTTATTTTGAATGTTCAACCATTCAGGTTGCAAACCATATGATAACAAGCCAGATGATTTCACATTTATGAGAAGACTTTCTGTTTCAATCGAATCAAGAGAAAACCTCACAGCATTGATTAGCTCATCATTAACATGGACATAAGTCGCATAAAGATCAACATATACATGTTTACAGCATGTTGTAGAATATGAATAATTTGCTTTCAAAACAGTTGCCAAACCCATTGATTGTCCGTCAACCCCTTGTGTTGTACAATAAATGTTATATAATGTGCTTGGTGACAAATTATTTATTGTTATATTTATTGCGTATGGAAATGAATAAGTATTAACAATATTATTTTGAATAAGTAATTCGTTTATATTGGAGAGGGTCTTTGAAATCTCAAATGCAGCGCAAGATATGTACCCTGGTTTTGATAATGTAGCTTTGATTCGTATTGATCTGCGTGAACTAGTGAATGATGTATTATGAATGGTAGGATAATTATCTTTCTCATTGAATTGAGCAGTTAAGATATGTATCGAAGAATCCACAGAAGGACAACTACCACCGCTAAGCGAAGCGCATGGACTTATGTAATACTCATTCAAATTCGAACAATTCTTTGAAAAGCACGGATCTGAACAATTGACACATATCGAAGGTTTGTTCCCATCACATGCTTTTATTTTCCATACTGAACCATTACATTGTATTGAAGAGACAATTGTAGAAGGAGAAATAATCTGGTCTGTTATAAGACTTACTGCTGATGAGTTGTTACAAGTGATGCTCTCAAACTTCAAATCGTCATATGAAGATGAGGCGATGATAGAAATTTGCTCAGCTTGCATCATAGAATACTTTCTTTTCAAAGGTCCTGAAGCATAGCTTAACCATGAGTAGCACCCACCATCCATTAGCTGATTATCCACCATTAGTTCTTCGTAGGTCAGTAGACCGCTCAAATTTTGTGTCAACAGATTCAGTTTTAACTTCCACAAGCCCATAACATTAAGACTTGGGACAGTAGTTGGTGAAGCTGTCGGTCGAGTTGAGGGTATTAATGTCGGAAATCTTGATGGTCGAATAGTCTTTGTTACACCTTTCTTAATTGGGGATAAAGTGGGATGACTGGATGGGGATGACATTGGTTGTGTTGTTGGTAGTTTAGTTGGCTGGCTTGAAGGTTGCCTTGATGGTGCCACACTCGGTAAAGATGAAGGAAACAACACAGGTTGACTTGTAGGTTGCTTAGATGGATGGTTTGAAGGTTGAATGGAAGGTAGAGTTGTTGGACTAAATGTTGGATTAGATGTAGGAGATGATGTTGGTACTCTAGAAGGATGTGAGATTGGTTGGGAAGAAGGTTGTTTGGTAGGTTGATTGGTTGGCTGAATGGTTGGCTGTGAAGTGGGTTGCGTAGTTGGCTTTCTACTCGGTTGATTGGTTGGTTGGCAAGTTGGTTTTTCAATAGGTTGACTTGAAGGTTGCCGGGTTGGCTGGCGACTTGGTTGCTTTGAAGGGGAACTAATTGGTTGATTTGTTGGTTGAATAGATGGTTGGTTTGTTGGCTGTGAAGTTGGAAAACGAAATGGTTGCTTTGATGGTTGGCTCGAAGGATGTGAAATAGGAGTTGCAGTAGGCTGTTTGGAAGGTTGCTTCGATGGAAATGAACTAGGATCACTTTGCGGTTGTTGTGATGGATTTGAGATAGGTTGAGAAGAAGGAGATTTACTGGGTTGACTTGTTGGCTGACGTGTTGGAGCGGAAGTTGGCGATATAAATGGTTCTTGAGTAGGTTTTGAAAATGGTTGGAGAGACGGAGAGAAAGTTGGTGCAGAAGTTGGTTGATTTGTTGGGAATCGTATTGGTTGAGAAGATGGTTGTCGTGAGGGTTTAGAATTAGGTTGTCTGGTGGGATTTCTACTTGGTTGTGATGATGGCTGTTTTGTTGGCTTACTAAATGGTTGTTGAGACGGATTTCTGGACGGTTGGGAAGATGGTTGTTTTGTAGGTAAACTAGCAGGTTGTGAAGTTGGGTGTCTGCTTGGTTGAGAAGATGGTTGCTTACTAGGATTTCTAACTGGTTGAGACGATGGAAGTCTTGTTGGACCGGACGAAGGTTGTTGACTTGGACTTCTAGTTGGATTTGAAGTGGGCAATCTTGACGGTAACATTGACGGTTGAGTTGTTGGGAAATTGATTGGTTGTCTAGTCGGAATAGATGTGGGGAAAGGTATTGGTTGCCGTGATGGTTGCTTTGAAGGGTTCACTGATGGAGATGAAGATGGTTGCGTTGTTGGGCTTGCAGTAGGTTGATTAGACGGTTGTCTACTTGGTTGACTTGTTGGTTGCTTACTGGGCTGTCGAGTCGGATTGTTTGTGGGTAGCCTAGAAGGTTGAGCAGTTGGATTTCTACTCGGATTTGCTGTTGGTTGATTCGAAGGCTCACGTGTTGGTTGACTACTTGGTCTGACGAAAGGTTGTCTGGTCGGCTGAATGGTAGGATGCACTGATGGATTTGATGAAGGCTGATTAGAAGGAAATCTTGAAGGTAACGATGACGGAAGTTTGCTCGGATTTGCAGTTGGTTGATTTGAAGGATAACGAGATGGTTGAGATGAAGGCTGAGCAGTTGAAGGCTTTGGAGATGGGAAAGCTGATGGTACACGAGTTGGAGTAGTTGGAATTTGCGTGGGAATAGCTGTACTTCTTGCAGAAGGGGAAGAAGTTGGTTTTGGTGAAGGTTTCACCGTCGGACTTGATGATGGTTTTGCCGAGGGAATAGATGAAGGCTTAGGAGTAGGTCGGTAAGTTGGAATTGCAGATGTAGGTGTAACAGTAGGTATGATAGAGGGATATGGTGAAGGTTCTCTGGTCGGAAATACACTTGGTGATGGTGATGGTCGAGTACTTGGCTTTGTGCTCGGCCTTGCTGACGGTTGTGATCCAAACACTGAATTCAAAGCTAGCAAAAGCAAAAATAATATTATTTTCCACATATGATATTATTAATTTTATATAACTACTAATTCCAGTGTACTGTAAGATAAGTTTTATGTTTTATGAATTGTTCGTTTACAATTTATACAATTACAATTTACAATAACAAATGTACAAAATGGTATTATATTTCTTTAGAGGTTTTATGGTTCTATCTTCTTTATATTTTCTATTCAGTTTTATTTGTTATGGGCAGCGATTTATGGGAATAATAAATACTTGTTGTTTTATATATAAAAAATAAAATGGTACCGCCGCCGGTGGTGTGTGTGGAAAATATAACCCTCTATACCGGTAGTGTATAAACGGTAATTGAATATCATTTTGTATATTGATTTGAAATACAGAGCATTACAAGCATACAAGCCAATCCTTATTAATCCAACTATCCTTTCATTCTTGTACTTACCATACAGTATACAGTATTTTTCATATATCCATGGAACAGCAAGATAGTAGTGATAGACAAGAATTTAGTTGGTTTTCTGATATTCTTGGTACGAGTGTCTTACAAGGACTGAGCACAGATGCAATTTTGTTGATTGCAGCTAAAAGTTTACGATTATATAGTTTCGGAATTTTGGCAGTTATACTTGCAATTTATTTAACAAATTTGGGTTTCCCAAGCAGTAAAATCGGATTAATGTTTAGTCTAACGTTGGTTGGTGATGCTATTATGACAATATATTTATCCGCTCATTCAGATCGATTTGGACGGAAAAATACTTTAATTATTGGAGCAGTTTTGTCGATTATTACGAGTATAACATTTGCTAGCCAAACTAATTTCTGGATTTTACTTATTTCTGCAATTATTGGTGTTATTTCTCCGAGTGGAAATGAAATTGGAGTATTTATGGCAATAGAATTGTCATCTCTAGCGGAAGTTACAAATTCATCTATCCGAACAAAATTGATGGCATGGTATAATTTATTTGGTTGCTTCTCCACAGCGGCAGGGTCGTTATCAGCTGGATTTATTATAGACACTTTGGTAAAAGAAAATGGATTTACCTATTTGGAATCTTGTAAATATGTTATGATGATTTATGCTGCCCTACAAGTCGTGTTAGCATTGTTATTCACAAACTTATCCAATCATATTGAATCAAGTGTATATCACAGTTCTGTTAGTGATTTCAAATCTCAGCAAAGCTTAAACACTGGATTTCTAGGTCTGAAAAAATCAAAATGGTTGGTGTTAAAGCTTTGCGTATTGTTCATGATGGACTCTTTTGGAGGCTCGTTCATATTACAATCCCTCGTATCTAATTGGTTTTACACAGAATACAAAACGCCAATTTCTCGCATAGGGATGATGGTGTTTGTATGTAGTATCGTTGCAGGAATTAGCGCATTATTTGCGGCGAAACTAGCAGACAGAATCGGGTTAATATTGACCATGGTTGTGACTCATTTGCCTTCTAATGTTCTTATCATCTTGGTTCCGTTAATGCCAAATGAGACTCTAGCAATTGTTATGCTATGTCTGAGATACTCAATTAGTCAAATGGATGTTCCCACTCGTAATGCATATGTGCAAAGCGTAGTTAGTTCAGATGAAAGATCAGCTGCAAATGGTGTTACAAATGTCGCTCGTACGATTGGTGCATGTGTTGGACCATATCTAGCAGGACTATTATATGTAAATGAAAGTTACAGAAGTTATCCTTTCTATGTCGCTGGCACAGTGAAAATCATATACGATTTGTTGCTGCTGTGGAGTTTTTCATCCATTAAGCCAGATTTTGAAATCGAACGAGAAGAAAAGAATAATAAGACAAATATTACTTCTGAATTAACCCCATTGAGAAAAGTTTAGATTTTGGAATCATCTCCCTACCGTTCTGACGAATAATAATATGCATGCTATCATTTGTATTGCTTACATTCACATGATATTCTGTTCAATAACTGCGTCACTCTATGTAATTTATTCGCATCTCTATGTAGACTTTCATAATCTTCACAAAAATAATATATAAATCAATGAAAATTCATTATTCCGATTATTTTGTAATTGTAGCTTTTTATAATTTTGCTCTTAATCTGTTTATATTATACTACTTAAAACGTATAAATTATACTACTAAATTTTTTAAGCTATAATATCTGCATTAACCGTTTAATTAATATAACCTATTTCAAGAAATGATGTGTTTTTATTGTATCATTCCATTCATACTTGTCCATCATCGCATCAATCTCTCTAACATTATACTCCATCAATTATTTATTGTTGAATGTGTTGTTGGGGTTTCTGTGGTTTACGAATTTTTGATCTTTGAAACTAGTTTAATTTTAGAATAGATTTATTGTATTTTGAATGTGAAAACTATGGTAATTACGTGAGTGGCTTATTTTCGTTTTAATGAATGCCGTAAACAATAGTTTATTTTGCGTGAAAATTCGACCATCATTATTCTCATATTTTGTTTTGTTGTGACGTAGATACATGTAAATTTATGAATTAAGATTAATTAACTGAGCAAATCATACTGAATAAAGATAGACAAGAGGAATAAGTAATGAAACATAACATAGACCCATAGACCTTCTAACGTTAACACACAGCATAAATGAATGAATAAATAAATTTTTACTTCTGATCGAGTAAGAAAGCATAGATAGGTCTCTGTTATGTTTTACAGCTTGTTCCTCTTGTTTTGTTCTACTTGACATGATTTATCTGTTAATTTATTCATTCATTCAATAAAATAAAGAGTAGCAGTTTCGCTTTCAACTATTCCGGTACATTAACTGGGTAAATTTAGTTGATTATTGGCCTTTTAGTTGATATTAGTTTATGTGTTTACTTAAGAATTAAATGTCAAACACAGCTGTTTCACCATGGTCAGCAACGATGATAGGGTGGAATGGACCATCAAATAACAACTCGAAGCAAAAGTAATAGAAATTCTTGAAACGTTTACATAAACAATAATTAATGTATTGACAAATATAACTGCTGTTTTATCATTTACTACTTGCAATATTGTGCAAATATATGATTTAGTCTCATTTGTTTATCCTTTTTGTATGTACAGGGATGTGTTTGTGAATGAATCGAAAGATATTATTGATTACGTTAAAGGAGTGCATCATGCTCGAAAATTAAGTCACATGCAAGTTAACTACGGCGAAACAGTCAAAAAGTTGAGTAATTTTCAAGCTGAAGTTCCAGTTCAAATATCAAATAATTCTAGCACCATAAAATCAACTATACAAGGTACTCTGAATAATAATTCAGCATTGAAACTTGAGCAGTATCATTCAAAAATGAATGATGATATCAAACGCGAGAAAGATATCAATGAAAGAAAAAGAATGTATAATAAAGAAGTTGGGCGTGTTGCGGTTGTAAATCAGGTTTGATTTTTGAATTATGTGTAGTATGATAGGTTCAGAATACAGTTTTTGATTAGATAAATTATTAATTTTGAATGTGTCAACGAAATATAGCATATTTAATTTGTTTTGGATATTGTATAGCACATCCCTGCTCTGTCCTCAAACTTAAATAACAGGATTTATATTTTATTACTTAGATATTAAGTGGAAATGCTCCCATTTCAAAAGATTACATATTTCCACAAAAAGCAACACATACTCAAATCTTAGCAATGACTGGCAAACTAAAAGCACCAGATGCCAGCTACGTACCACCTCCAATGCCTAAAGGGAAAAAGTGGCTCGGTGAAGGGATAGGATGGTCAACCTAATGTATTAATACTATAGCCGTGGCTTTGCATATCAACCTGGAAAAAATGACAAGTCATGGTACTTTATATGCTTAAAGTTTTTAAAGTTATTATAATATTATGTAGATAAGGTAACAACTATTTAAATAGACAAAATTAAATTCTAAAACTTAGGCATTAGTTTTCTAATTGCTATTAATTTTATCATTCGCACTGTAAATCCAAATGCCATAAATATATACTCCAGATTTATAAATATTATTGCTATTCAGTTAATTAAATATGTAGGGCAATTTCATAAGAAATAAATTCCATATAATATCGTGAGTAGTACAATTGACTAACCCGTAGCGTGTCTTTCAATGCGAGTATAGAATAACCTTCTATCAATACATCAGTTTTCAACCAAATCATCTTTGCAGGAAAATATTAAATGATATTTATTCTTACTAAGAGTTGGATTTATCTTTAAGTTTAGTTAGCAGTTGCTTTTGTTTATCAGTTAATTCTTTTTTCTTGCCATTATCGATCTCTTTATGTGATGATGTGGCTGTTTTTGTTCGATCAATTGATTCATGTTTTGATACATTGGGATTTGGAGAAGATGAACTTAAAACAGTCCACCCTAACCAATTGAATATCGAACTTGTAATATAACTTTCATTATCATTCTTACTATCAGTAGTTGGTGCAAATTTTACGTTCTTCAATTCAGGAGAATTCACTTTTCCTGGCTCCGCAAAACCTTTGGTGGAATCTGCTGTACTTTGGAGATTTCCATTAGATTGTTCAGCATTATTGACATTTCCAGGTAGAATCGTGTTTCCTACTGCAGCCATTCGATTAACCCAATCGGGTATATGAATATTTAACAAAGCCATCGATAAAGAATCACTGAAATGATTGCAGTTGCATGAAACTACATTATAAGCTCCAACTGAAAATCTAGTGGTGGAGAAATTGTCGATAATAGTGTATATTTCAGTGAGTGTGCCTTGAAACGATCCCAGAGTTATTTGTTGTCGTAACGTACCGAATTGTGGAAGTCGAGGAGGAGTCCTTTGTATTCCTTGTTCTGAAAACGAATACTCTGAACCATTTATTTCTATGCCTTTAAGATAAACGTAAATTTTATTGTAAAATCTTAAATATCAATTGCCGTCGTCCTTAATTATTAATTAAGCTTCACCTGAATGAAAAAATCCTCCTCCAACGTTTATTAAAAAATTATTACTTGAGTGTAAATCATACACATTTAGTATAATAGGTTGTACATTATTCATGATTATTTGAACTGAATATTCCCATATATTAAAGAAAAAAGGTTCCTACTTTTATTAGAAAGTTTTAGAATGTCAGAGTGCCCGTTATGAATTAAAAAATAATGTCAATTTCTGGAATTTCAATTGTAAAAATAAACATTGGTTATAAATAATGCAATAACCCGAGTCCGGTTCAAATTCGGGTGTTTTTTTTAAAAAAAGCTCACTCGGGGGTGGTTTTGCGGGTGGTTTTCATTCATTTGACAACTTTGCGGGTGGTGTAGACATATTAGCTATACTTTACTGAAACTTGTCAAAATCAAAATACAATTGAAATGCAGTGTATAATATTTAAATTTATGTACCACCCGCAAAATTGTCAAATGAATAAATGAATGAATTAAGATGAATTACAAAATTCATTCATTTATTCATGGTGGAGAAGGTCTAGAAGAAATTATTGGTTCCTCATTGTGTTTTTGTGTAAATGGTGGTGTCATTTTCACTCCTGGATACTAAGAACAAGTAAACCCAAATATTGATGTATGTTTTTTAAAAGTTGTGAAAACTAAACAAATAAAAATTTGTGGTAGCTGATCCTAATAATATTCAAACAAGAGCAAGAGCTACGACAGTTTTCTTATTCAATAGTATATTATAATTTTAAAATTCCAAACGCAGAATAAAATGGATGGAAGGTAAGCTACAATAACTTTCATTGATTTTTCTAAATCAATCAAAAACAACATCGGCTTGTATTATGCTTTGATAATTTTTAAATTTATATACAATATATACACGCTATGATAGAGTGTCATTAAATTTTACTAAAAACACCATATGCACCATATGATAGTCTCTTACTCATTAAGCTGCGAAGATTGGTTGATTCTTCTTGATTATCAGAATCTTCCCGAACAACTGTAGTTATGGTTGACATATCCTCGGAATTAGTTGATAGATAATTATTGTTCCAATCAATCTTATAATGCTGAAGTGCAGAAAATGCTGTATTTAGTATGATCTCAGGATCTCCATTGGCATCAATACAAGCAGTAAATGGACCGCGTATCAGTGAGTAGACAAGCTATCAACAGCAAAAGATTAAAATTTATATTAATATTAGATTATATTAGAATAATGGATCAAGTATTGTAAATAATGAATTACATGTGCTTTGGCATCACGTGTAACTTCTCTCGAAGATGAGCGATTTAATATGAATGATCCAAATTGGCTATCGGTGTCAAATGCAGACTCCCCGTATGCAACTGTAATACCGGCATCTTGTAAATGAAGGCGAGTTAGTCGAGTATCTGTTGTAACTTGAAGATAAATTACCTAAAAAATAAATAGGATGGAAAAACGGTATCGGGAAAACAATAAATTTAGACAGAAATAATAAGTTTATGTAGTCTGGTATAGTTTAATAGATTGATTGTACGTACCAAGTCTGGAATAGGAAGGTCGAATGGCCATTCAAATACTGAAGAGTTTAATCCTTTGATTTCTTCCTCTGACACCATTCGATTACATATATTATTGACACAAAAAGAATGGTGATATTTTTCAACTACAATTGTATGAGATCTATCATCCTGTAAAATTTCATAGGCTGTAATGTAATTGAGAGCAAACACAAACGCTTGAGCAAATGGCGTTTGCATATCTTCAAATATTCCAGAAACAAAATCCAAGCAATCTTTGTATGCAGATGTGTAAAGATTAATTAAAGGTGTGGCGTTAACTATCCCATTCATTACAGTAGTTTTTCCACTTCCTTTAAGTCCCTCGATAACAACTACCTGAATTTTTTTAAATTAGATGGTGAGCTAAACACTTATTGCTTATCAACTTACTTGTTTTTTCCCAACAAAACTTGCTGTGTTTAGCCCAAAGCTTTCCACAGCAGAAAGAAGATCATAAAAATTACTAACGGCTGGTATATTGTTATTCAATTTTGGTTCTAATGATTGGGCTATTCTAAGAATGAGCAATGCTGTTTCGAAACAGCGGAAACAATATTCGTTATTAATGGCTGCTCTGGAAACAATATTTATCAGTTCTGAATGGTCAGAGGTTGAGGTGACTAGAACTGATCTAAGATTGATACCGGAATTCTTCCTCTTTATTGAAACCTGGTCATTGTTAGAACTTTGTTTGGAAGAAACATCTTGAATTTC
Organism: Epipyxis sp. PR26KG; assembly: GCA_015144975.1. Taxonomy (NCBI): domain Eukaryota; class Chrysophyceae; order Chromulinales; family Dinobryaceae; genus Epipyxis; species Epipyxis sp. PR26KG. Next base: position 15,787 of record VKHH01006236.1, read on the forward strand.
CTTCAATTTGCTTTTTTTCTCAACGGAATTAGCCTTTTGTAAAGCGCTGTATACAACAATAATCAAACTTACTAATGCAACACTACTTAAAGCGTAAGGAGTAAGCTTCGACATATCTTTTAAGTCATAAATGAATTGCATATCTTCATAATTCAATGTTTCAGTATTTTGATTTTAATATTTTGTCTCAATTCTGGAATTCTGCGAATTCAGTGTTGATGAATTTAAATTTTAAATAGGAATTAGAATAGAATTATTGGAGTTGACTTTAGTTGCTGATGAAATGATATTTTTGAATGTGAATTTTGTTGTTTCAAAATTGTTATCAGCAGGAAACAATAAAATATGTATTTATAATAATAAGTTTTATGGGAATTGCTCTATTACCGTTTACCGTCACACTAAGTATACTTACATATTTTCTAGCTTGTTCCTCTTGTCTAGAATGATTGTTTTGATTTACTCAGTTAATTCCTATTAATTCATTCATTACATTTTTAATCATTTTTTTTGTTATATTACTAGAGAGGTTTGAAACCCATTCCGGAGTTTGCTTTTCAAACCTAGGTTTATCTCGGGGAAGAGTCCGGTTCAAATTCGGGTGGTTTTTTTAAAAAAGCTCACTCGCGGGTGGTTTTGCGAAAAACCACCCGCAAAACCACCCGCGAGTGAGCTTTTTTAAAAAAAACCACACGAATTTGAACCGGACTCTCTCGGGGAACTACATTTAGGGGCTATTTACTAAAATTTCACAATATTTCGCAAAAAGTGAGGTTTTGAAAACCTAGGTTTTGTCGAGTTTTTTTTTCGTTAATATGGCCGCGGCTACATAGAGCGCGGCTATACAAGCCGTCTAGCCGTCACACATGTCGGCCACATAGAGGTTCCAGCCGGGGCTGTCTGAGCCGCGCGGCTAGATATTACCTATTACCCTTAACTTATTATTAGCAAGTATTTCACTTGTGGGAAATCATCATTAAACACAATAAAAACTAAAATTATATGAAGGAGTGTTTATAATTCTTAATATTTAATTTAAAATAACTCATAAATATACGAAATAACAAAATTTTACCGATACTCATCAACGAACTTTACTTTTCTATTATTATCAAAAATAGCTAATGTTCATCTTCATCACTTTCGCAGTCTGGGAAGTCCTCCTCTTCAGCTTCAATCTGATGCAACCCTTTGGTTTTATTAAAAAAACACATATAAAAATTTACTTGCTCTTTCGTCTTCAATCTTCTGTTACGCAATGCAGAATCTATAAATCGTTCACTTGCAGCTGCAGATGATGGAATGCAAAAAACACGAAATGCAACATCTTGCAGCAATGGCCAACTTCTGCCAGTTATCAACCACCACTTGCATATGGTTTGTGATGAATTTAAGTTTTTAAACAATCTTTGCCCTTGCGATCTTTGATAGTTACACAATCATGTGCTCTATGTGTTCTATAATCCATAATCTGGAAAGATATAGCTTGGTTTTGCTCATCATTGCTCTTAAAAGTCCATCAAGTATATTTCAGTGTCTAGAATGTCGTCATTACTCACTACATCTTGGATCGAGTAAATAAGCTACTCCATGACACGCACAATATAGGAAATTCCATCTTTCGCGGCAGACATCAATAATCGTTTGAACTGCTTCATCAGAAAATCGTTTTTCTCTTTAAGGTTGAGAATGACTTAATAAGGTCAGTGAAATCGTGATTAATTTCAGATAGCGGATGCTTGTTTGAATCATATTTCATTATCAGTTTACATACCGGATCCATAATATCAAGATCTCTCTTTAGTTCAGAATTCAATGTTTTCCTTTGAAGCATTTGTCGGCTTTTGCTCTTTCCCCCAGCTTTGGAATGTTGAGTAAATTCATCTTTGGTGAACACTTCCTCGATAGCATCTTTGCCATCACGTACTCTTGCAAAAGAATCCTAATAATAATATAATAATACCAACGAACAATAATAATTACAAAAAAATAATAACAAGGATTATTATATTTTTTAAAATTATTGTAAAATTATTAGCATACATAAAATTGTATGCTAAAATTATATTTTAAAAAATCCAAATAATTGAAGACGGGAAAAAGCATAATATGTGTCTATTTGGTATCCAATATATAACTAATGTGAAGAAAGATGAGGAAATATTAGTCAATTAAAGCGAATTCGATGACGAAATTTTCTTTCAAAATGATGACGAGAATATTGGTGAGATTATTTATGATGTAAAAGATGATCACAAAGTTAATAATAATGATTGATAACAAAGTTAATAATAATGATTGATAACAAAGTTAATAATAATGATAATAATAATATTGTTGATGATAGTGTTATTAGTGTTGATGATAATATTAGCGATGCTCATGATGATAATAATAATAATAATGGTGATAATAATAGTATTATGGAACTTGATGATGATGGTGATAATAATAATAGTATTAGGGAACTAATTGAACCCAACAGTCACAAAGAAAGATATAAAAAATTATTAAAATTATTATGCATAATAAATAACAAAGAACAATTGTTATATGAATCATTTATGTCTGATCAAGAAGAAGCTTTGATATGTGCAGCAAATATCCCGCAACTGCAAAATGAGAACAATGGGAATAAGCGATTTGAATTAATGACTTCATTATTGCGAAATAAACAAAGCCAAAACCGACTTTTGATAGTTAAAATTGGCAACTTAAAGGAGGTTAAAATTGATAGTTTATGACCCCAATTATATATAATACCAATAATTTTTAATTTTATCTTATTCTTCGTCAATTTTCATGTTATTATTAGGTATACGAAGAGTTGAAAGAAGGTACAAAAATTATTATGCAAATAAAGAAATTTGCAAAAATTTGCATAATAATAAAAAGAAAGGCTTCTTGATTATTGGAGCTAGTCAAATTGAGGAGGAAGTTGTTAAGTTCAGCAGCCAAACAAAAAGACGAGGTGAAAGAAATTTCCAAGAGTAACTTCTGAATCCAGAAGATAACGTGTCTTCTTTGTGTAAATCTGATTTATTGCAAATTTTAGCTAGAAATGGTAAAGGCGACCAAGCAAAGAAACTAAACCTGTTAGTTTAGAATCTTTGTATGTTGCACTTTTGCTTGAAGATCCTGATGCTTGCTAATTATAAATTGCATAATAAGTACTTCATCATCACTTACAACCCTAAAAGAAATTTTTGTTTTAATTACTAGCAGACTATTTTAATAAAATATTTTAATAAAGAATGAAATGTAGAATAATACAAAAGAAAATGATTAAAAATTAAAAATTCATTATAGCAGATGTAGTGTGAATCATTGAAATAATATGGATGATTAAAATTGAAAGAATATATATGTATACCACCAAGAAGAAGCAGTTTATTTTGGAAAAAGGTAATAGTGAAAATGTATTTGGTTATTAGAACTAACTAAATTATTTGAAAGAATAAAATTATCTCTGACAATATTATAAACAAAATGTTGTGATGTAACAATTTCATGTTCATCAACACTCGAAGTTTCTTCATCATCACTGATATGATGATATGATGATTATAATATGCGTATCTTCAATATCTTCTTCATCTGGAGGTATAATAACATATGAACATATATATCAATTATTACAGTTGGCTGATATATAAAAAATAATTAGCGTTCTTCTTCATCCTATTCATCTATTCATCCTCAAGTACAGAGTCATACCAGGCATTCTGAAATAGAAATTGTCCTACAATTTTTGTGCTAATATGTATGTTGTATGTTTAATTTTGGATGTGTTAGACATGATAGTGTTAAAGTGTTGAAAATTAGTAAATTTTTAATTGAATTGAGTGATCTCATTACATTATCTAATAATATAATAATTTTCTTAATTAATTAGCCTATTGAAACATCAATAATCGACATTTAGTGTATTTAACGTTATGCGTGTACAAAAAAATAAATGGGAAAACATTCGAGCGCACCCACAAAAAGGATTTTCCGGGCTGGATGGCTGGATATATATATACGGGATTCAAGGATAAGTTATATATAATAAAGCAAGAGAAGATACTGTAACTAATATGACAAATATGACTTCATGTTGTTCTTGCTGCTGTGGTTTTTATGGTTGTGTACGTTTATGATTCCAATCTTTTCATCACCTGTGTATTGTGTATGTAGTTTCCATTCAAAATTCAAAAGTGTCACCTATAAGTCAACCTAACTTATTACTCTCTAAAGATACTATAGTTCGATCCTATAATATGTCTTTAAATAGAATATTTACGTTTACAAATATAATCAATAACTTAACCAACACAAACTCTTTTAGATAAAATTTACTTCATATATGCATATATGTAACCTTACTTGTACGATCATGAGTAATCAACCTAAAAAAGATACAGAACTAACAAAGATTATTTTCTTCATCAGCAATTACGTGTCAGATATAAGACAGTATTATTCTAAAATAGCGATAGGTCTCCTTTTAGTTAAGAATTCAATCTACATGAATAATGTATTGCAAAGAAATGATGAAATAAATTATGACAATACTTGTTTAAATTATGAAAAAGCGTGCAATAGGGGAAGAAAAATCGATAGTAAACATGATAACAACTGTGAAATGATAAAGCATGGAAATAAGAACGTAAATAATAATAGGTTATTACAATTGATGAAAAGCGGCAACCTTGCCTTAATTGCGATGAGTAACGAAGCCATAGCTGTTCTTTTAAATAATAAAACATTCCTTTATATACAAAAAGTTTTCCAAAAGTTCTATTTATCGTATGATGACTATTTTATGAAATGGTCAAATTGTGATCATGATGATAAAACCATTAAAGGTACTGATGTGAGAGATGTTGAACCGTGTGAAATGATATATGAAAATAAAAATGTAAAGAATAAGTTATTATTATTAATGAAAAGTGGAAACTTTGCTTTATCTGCGCTTGGTAATGCTAAGGTAGTTCAAAGTTCTAGTTACAAATCTCTTCAATCTGTGATATTAACTCTGCAATTAGCTCAAACAATTAATCCTTGTCTACTTGTGGACCAAAATATGAAATTATTTTATAAATTATTATCTACTATCGAGAAGCAAGGATTAACAAGGAACAGTTTCAATAATCGAAAATTAGTTATTACAGTTGAAGGTTTTTCATTTTCCAAAACCAAATTCATGGTTAAATTTCTTCTAAGTAAGATTCCACAAGCCAAGTTGTATGAGCCTCAACACAAAGATTTAATTGAGTATGTTCGAAATAAATTAAAAGATATGAAATTTCCATTTCTTGGTGCATTAAGTTGCGCATTGAATTATATAACTGCATTTGAATTACTTAATGATAAATCTCCTGTTATCATCATAAATAAATATTATCATTCATTTGTGGCTGAAAACATTATTGAAAATATGAAAATTGAAACATCATTTTCAAGTGAAGAACTTAATTCCATTACTGAGAAACCAATTCAAAATGATTTTGATTTTAATAAAAGTGTTGCAATATCTTCTTCTGGAAAATCAACTAGTATGAAAGATCATGGCTTATCATTCAATAATAATAATTATGAACGAATTGAGAAGGTAATTAAGAGAATTATTTTATATTAAAAAATTATTTGTTATTTTTAATTTTCTTTCACGTGTTGCTGTTAAAGAATAATCGTGGGTATTCCAGTGCTAATAATAGTAAACAACTGTTACCGTTGCAGCTGTCTTGGCCGTATGATCTTCCAATTGCCGATCTGGTACAGTAATAGATTGTATTTTACTATAAATATTATTTCTGAATAATTATAAATATTTTATATTTAGGAATTCTTAATGGATTTCAATAATTTTGATGTGAGTAAACAGCTCCTTCTTTCAATTCTAATAAATTTTAATATCCGACAATATTTTAAATATAGGTTGTTTTGGATCGTTCGAGTGCTATTAAATCAGTCAAAGTCAATTCTAATGTTGAGTTTGATACTTGCCATCAAAATTTACTGAATCATATATCTGAATTGAATATTAATAACAAATTAGAGTTTATGAGTTACTCTCATTTAATGTAGTAACTTATCGATACTTACTGATGTTTCACGTTGTAATAAATTGTTTGTTATTCAGTATTATGTTTTCTCGTTTTTAATCAATATTTGAATTGCATACTAATCCTTTTTTAATAAACAATACCTTAGTATGTAATTGTACAACTTCTGTTAAAAAGTAATGTACTTTATTAACTCAGTAGAGTTTTGGATTTGAAAGAATGATTGACCATGAAATATAAAAGATTTGGAACACAAACACTACATGAGTATTGTTACAATTAATAATAAGGGGGTTGTCTCCCCCCCCCCCGATGACAGCAGTACCGCTATACGGTATATTGTCAGTATATCCCGTATCTAATTTTTAATATATAATGATTCCAGGGATACTGGTTAGATGTATTGGTCTAAAGAAATTGCTTTGCATTTCAACGTTTCAACCTTCTTGTACTGTAGATGGATCGGTTTAAATTCTTTAGCTCTTTGCCTTGGCTAAAACCTATCAGTTGTCAAATTTATGAGAGTCTGAGCAGTAAAGCTAAAGAAAAGCATATCATACTAAATCATGCTTATTGCTGTTTTGAATTACTCAACAAACAAATAATGACATTTTCAATTTCTGACACTACAAATCATCATCAATCATCACTGGATCCAGCTCAAATGACTTTGGACATTCTTATATTAAGTAATATTGAAGGATCAGTGACTGATTGTCCAATTCTATTTTTTGTAATTGACTACAAGTATTACATTGTTAACCATACACTCATGAAAAGTTTGACACTTCCAAAACCTTTATCCAATCAACTTAATCACGTGCCTATTGATAGAAATAAAGCTGAAAGAACATTGATCAAACAAGAATATTCAATGAAAAATGATGTTCCAAACAAACGCAACAATAATTATAGTGACGATAATAATAATTGTTACAGTCATGATCGCGGAAGTACTAATATTCCTTTTATTATTTTGACATTTTCTAACATACAAATGAGGTGTTGGATAAATAGTAATAATGTGGATACTAATTTTGTTGAAAATAGCGACAAAAATCATTTTGAAAAGGAAATTTCTTTGATAAATACTGGAGTTCAAATTATGAATAATCTGCTTACATCAAGTATTAATGATCATCCATTAATTAACATTGGCAAACTGAATAATAATAATAATAATAATAATAATAATAATAATAACAATAATAATAATAATAACAATAATAACAATAATAATAA
>VKHH01006237.1:0-23055 GCA_015144975.1 Epipyxis sp. PR26KG
ATTCCGGGCCAGTCCGTTAATCTGGCCCACCTCATCTGGCGCACACCACGCGCCCCGGCCCCTCTGCCTTCGGGCAATAAGGTGCACCCCCGGTGGTTTTCCGCGCGGGGCTAAAGGTGTTGTGCGGTGCCAAGAAAAGCGCTGTCATCCCCGAAGGCGTCAGCCTATCGGGGACCTCGTGCCGCAAAGTCCACTGAGGTCCCCGCTCTGCGCTTCGCTTCGGCGGGGATGACAGGGTTGGTTGAAAGAAGCGTTTTATCTAGAACGCCTTTGCCGTTATTTATGCCCTCACATAAACCCAAGCACGCCCGCCCGAGACAAGGCCAGCTTCCACGCGTTGATAGTCCGACACTTCATAGCGATCTGCCGCACTAAGCTCCTCCGGCGTGATCCAAAAGACGGTTCCAGCCACCGTGTCCGTGGGATCTGAACTCGCCACGACAATAGGGTGAAAGCGTTCGCCGCTAAGCTTTAGAACCTCTGGATCGGTAATTTCTAAAAGGGTCTGTTTAAAGCCCAAGAGTGCGTCGCCATTTCCCTCAAGCTTGCGGCCAAACGTCTCCCACTGCACCTGTTCAAGCTGCAGCGTGCCGTAGGAAAATAGCTGAACATGTTCTGTCACCTTATGTCCTCACCCGTTCCATCACCGGATCAGTCACGCAATCATTAGCGGCTTTTGCGTAAGTTGGCTGCATTTTAGCAAGGAAAAATGGCGCACCCGACAGGATTCGAACCTGTGACCTTTGCCTTCGGAGGGCAACACTCTATCCAGCTGAGCTACGGGTGCAGCGCAGAAGTGTCGGTAGCCCAGATGGGCGTTGGATTCAACATCGCTTGGGCAGTCGAGATGGCCGCGTCTATGGCGTATTATTCTTGGCTTGCCACGCCTTCATCTGGCTGATTTCGCGATCTTGAGCGGCGATGATGTCCTCGGCCAACTTGCGGATTTCAGGGTCTTTGCCATGTTCAAGCACGACGCGGGCCATAGCGACAGCACCTTCATGATGGGGGATCATGCCCGCGATGAAGTCTTTGTCGGCATCGCCTGAATAGGGAATGGCCATCTTTTGGTGCATGGTCGAATTGGCGGCTTGAAAGGCCTTGGTTGAGGGCGTTGCAGCAGCCGGATCGCTAGGCCCCATCATGTTGCCATGATCCATTTGACTATGATCCATTTGGCTGTGGTCCATGCTGTCCGTCCCCACTACGGCCACTGTGTTGGTGGGGGCCGGTTGGCAGGCAGATAGGGCAAGGCTCGCCATCAGACAGGTCGCGACATAGAGGCTGGTTTTGAAGGAAGTCATGGCGTTGCTCCGGGGGTTAAGGCGGCGGGTGAGGCAGGGGCATCTAACCGAAATGCGAGCAGGAATGTGCCTTGATCGACAGAAAAATTATCGTCTGACAGGATGAAAACGAGATTGCCCCCGCCTTTTGGGTCTTTCATCACGGCAAGGCCTTCGTAATTGTCCATCGGAAAGGGCGGAGAGAGGGCGAGCTTTAAACTGCAGATTGGCTTGCCTGCTAGAACGCTTGGGAGGCTGCATGTTTCCAACCGAGATAAGTTGATCTTGGTGGCGGGGTCATAGGAGCGCTTGAGCACCCAGACCTCCTGATCCAGGACGCGGATGTCGGTGATGCCAAAGCGGCCTTGGTTCTCAAACGTACCGAGCGGGGCGGTCACCGTTTTACTGGCTTGATCAAAGATCCAATAGGGCGCTTTAAGCTTCGCGGCAGGATCGCCCAACCGATCTGGGCCATATTCGGCTGCGGCCAAGAATTGGCCATTGGGCAAGCGGGTTAGGGCTTCCATCCCGCCATTGGATTCAAGACCGTCAAAGCCAGACAGGCTCGGCCCCTTTTGGCTTTGATAGCTTTCGCCTTGCTTGACCAGCTCAACGAGGCGATGGTCGCGCTCGAAGCTGATGAGGAAGCCAGTGTCCGTGGGAGCGAGGCCTTCACTATCGATCTGATTGGCCCCGCGCAGCGGTTTATCCGCCGCATCGGTGAGTGTAGTAAGGTGTACTTGGCTGGCTGCGGCCACGGCGGTTGCGCCCCAAGTTAGTGGATTGGGTGCGGAAAAGCGGGCGAGGTGACCCTGGTCCGTCAAGGCGTCAAAAACCACCTTGTCGCCTTCAATGGCGTGTACAGACAGGGAGGAGAGACCGCCAAATTCTGCTGGCATGCTCGACACCTGTCGTTGGGTGTCCAGCCGCAGGGCATAGATTAAGTCGGCTGGGCCTGTTCTTTTTATCCCTGTCATGTTTTCGGGGGACAGGCTTATGGCGCTGATCTGGGTGGAAAAAGCTTGGTTGAGCCTTGGGGCAAGAGGCCCCGGTGCCTGCGCACAGGCGGCACTGCCTAAAAGGCAAAAGGCTAAGAGCTTCGACACCCGCATGTTCTATCCTCATTCAAAAGATATTGACTCTACTTAAGCCGTTTTCTGCCTATGGTCTATTAGGATGGATAATGATGGGTACGGCGGCATCCTTTTTTTGACATTCTTTGCGCCAAAACATAGGCTGGCGAGAAACAAAACGGGGAGCGAGCAATGTCACTGAAAACGCTTGTAGTTTCGCGCGTGGCCGAGGCCATCACCAGTGCACAGCGCCAGGATGCAGCCCGCGATAAGTTTGAGAAAGAGCGCCAGCGCCAAGGTGCGCGCCACCGCGTCGACTATTTTCACCAGGTCGACGATCCTTATGGCCATCTGGCGCTGCAAGCGTTGGACCTATTTCGCAGCCGCTATGATGTGGACCTGCACGTCTGGCTGGTTGGGGCACCCGATGATTGGGCAGCGCCAGAGCGGGATCGCCTGATCGCCTATGCTCGGGAAGATAGCGCGCAGCTGGCGAGGAAGTCAGGCTTTACGTTTGAGGATCACGGTGTGCAGCCAGCACCCGAGGCGGTACGTGCAGCGCAAGCCCAATTTGCGGCAGCTTTGGGGGCCGAGGATTTCTGGCCGCGTGCGCTGTCGATTAGCAAGGCGCTGTGGGCTGGCACTATTGAGCCCGCTACCGCTCCGGCGACCGGCGATCCTTGCGCCAAAGGTGACGCTGAACGCGCACGCCTAGGCCATTTCATGGGGGCAATGCTGCATTATGGTGGCGAGTGGTATTGGGGCATTGATCGCCTGCATTATCTTGAAACTCGCTTGAGGGGTGTTGGCGCACAGATATCCGGGGCACCAGACGCCCTGATCTTTCCCGCACCTGGCTTGCACCTTGCCCCAGCTAAGCTGGCAACAGGCACACAGCCTGTGTTGCATTGGTATTTGTCCTTTCGCAGCCCTTATACCTATCTCTCGGCCCATCGGGCCAAGGCGCTGGCCGATGCCTATGGGGCGGAATTGCGATTGCGCTTTGTTCTGCCCATGGTGATGCGCGGCCTTCCCGTGCCACCGATGAAGAGCCGCTATTTCACTCTCGACAATGCGCGTGAAGCCCGTCGCCTCGACATCCCCTTTGGGCGAATTGCCGACCCAGTCGGTAAGCCGGTTGAGCGCGGCTATGCCATTCTGGCTTGGGCTATGCAGAAGGGGCGGGGCTATGAATTTGTAGAGTCGTTCTTGAGTGCCGTTTGGTCACAAGGCGTGGACGCAGGCTCTGATTCCGGCATGAAGCAGATTGTCGAGATTGCGGGCCTGCCGTGGCCAGAGGCGCGCGAACAACTGGCCCGCGAGAACTGGCGCGAGGAAGCCGAAACCAATCGGCTGGAGCTTTTGGAGATTGGCCATTGGGGCGTTCCATGCTTTCGTGTCAACAATGTCTGCGTATGGGGACAGGACCGCTTATGGGTAATTGAAGACGCCTTGAAAGAGCTCACATCTTGAAACGTGCCATCCTCATGTTGCTGCCGCTCCTGCTCGCCTCCGCCTGTCAACCAGAAGCCGAGGTCAAGAATAGTGAGGCCAAGGTCAATTGCGGTTTGCCGGTCGCACAGCAGGGCGGCTGGGTGAAGATTCCTGCAGGTTCAGTTTCGTTGGGCCAAGACCCGGCCTTCCCAGAAGAAGGCCCGTCCATGCGCGTGCAGGTCAACGGGTTTGAGATGCAAACACATGAAGTGACAAACCGCGAGTTTGCCGCTTTTGTCGCAGCGAAAGCCTATGTCACGGACGCCGAAAAGTCGCTGACCCGCCAAGACGGTGGGGCGGGATCTGCCGTGTTTGAAATTGGCAAAGGCGGCCAGCCCGGGCAGTGGAAACTGGTGCCGGGTGCGACGTGGAAAAGTCCAAGAGGACCCGGGAGCACGATCGAGGGCCAGGACGATAAGCCCGTGATTCATGTCTCCCGCCAGGATGCCAAAGCCTATGCAGCTTGGGCGGGCGGGCGCTTGCCCAGTGAAATTGAGTGGGAATATGCCGCCCAGTCTGGCTTGCCTGATCAGGCCAATACGCGATCTGGTGCTTATGACCCTCAAAAGAAGCCAATTGCCAATACGTGGCAGGGGCTGTTTCCCTTTTTGGATGAAGGCGGCGATGGCTTTCAATCTACCGCGCCGGTGGGCTGCTTTTCGCCCAGCAAACTGGGCCTTTACGATATGATTGGGAACGTCTGGGAATGGACCGAAACACCGTTTCAGGACGGCGTCTCAGGGACAGTGAAGGGTGGGTCTTGGCTGTGTTCAGATAATTTCTGTGGACGCTACCGCCCACAAGCCCGACAGCCGCAAGATATTGACTTTTCAAGCAACCACATCGGGTTCCGCTTGGTTCGGGACGTGCGATAGACAGGAAGAAAAGGGCCGCGACTAAAAAGGTTTTGGTTGTTTGACAGGCTGATTATTGCACTTATAGTGTCAATATAGCGACTTGCCGTTAAGCCGTTGATGAGGTTGCCATGAAAGCCAAGCTACTTCTTGTTATTGTCGCGGGGCTCCTTGCCTGCGGGGCCGCAGTCGGGTTCTTGAACCGGGATAAGATTGCCCTTGCCGTGCTAGAGCGCGGTGCCGATCAAGCCCTTGCTAATCCAACCATCGAAGGGTTGAAGACTGGGCTACATGCAGGTTTTTGCGGGACTGGTTCGCCCATGCCAGACCGTGATCGCGCCGGTCCTTGCTTGGCCATTATCGCAGGCGGCAAGCTCTTTGTGTTTGATGCGGGAGAAGGATCGGCTGAAACGCTCAATCTGATGGGTTTGCCGACCGGCCAAGTGCAGGCCGTGTTCTTAACGCATTTCCACTCAGACCATATCGATGGTCTGGGCGGTTTGGGTTTACAACGCTGGGCGTCCAGCTCCGCCAAGTCGCCTTTGCCGCTTTATGGGCCCACCGGGGTCGAACAGATCGCGGCAGGCCTTAGCCAAGTCTATGCCCAAGACCGCGGTTACCGCGTCGCCCATCATGGCGCAGCGATTGTTCCACCCTCGGGCTTTGGATTCGACGCTAAGCCCTTTGCGGCTCCGGCTATTGGGTCAGAAGCTGTCGTCTATGAACAGGATGGGCTGAAAATCATTGCCTTTGGCGTAGATCACCGCCCAATCGAGCCAGCGCTTGGCTACCGGATTGAATATGGCGGGCAGAAGATTGTTATCAGCGGCGACACAAAGGCATGTGACTGTGTGACCAAGGCTGCGCAAGGAGCCAATCTGTTGGTGCATGAGGCCATAGCTCCGAATCTCACCCAAATCATGGGCAAAGCCGCCAAGGATTCAGGACAGGCGGGTGTCAGCCAAGTCTTCCACGATATTGAGAATTACCACGCAACCCCTAGCCAGATCGCGGATACTGCCAATAGCGCCAAGGTCGGTGGCGTAGCCTTGACCCATATCGTGCCCGCTCTGCCGCTCAAGGCCTTGGAAGGGCCATTTTTGGGCGATGCCAAGCAGAAGTTTAAGGGGCCGTTCTGGATCATGCAGGATGGTGACTTAGTCTCGCTGGATAGTCAGGGCAAACTTTCGAAGCGTCATGTCTTGCGCAATTGAGGTAGGTCGTGATGGTGACTGGAATTGTCTTGACCCTTCGCACATCCAATGACAATCATCGTGTCAAAACAACGAACTGGTTTGGGGGCGACAGTGGGCGAAACTAACAAACATCTGTTTGGCTGGATACGCGTGGCTGGCGCCGCACTGTGTTCTTTGGCTCTCATTGCAGGTGCAGGGTCCGCAGCTGGGCAAGCAAGTCCCAAAGGTCCGGCGACCAAGCCCAAGCCCAATGTTGTTATCATCCTGTTTGATGACGCCGCCTTGATGGATCTGGGTGTTTATGGCGGCGAGGCCAAGACGCCGAACATTGATGCGCTTGCCCGTCGGGGCACACGCTTTAACCGGTATTCCACCTCGCCCCTCTGTTCGCCTTCCCGCGCGATGTTGTTGACGGGCCTGACCAATCATCAGGCCGGGGTTGCGACGATCAAAGAAGTGATTCCGAAAGAACATGTCGGCAAGCCCGGCTATGGTCTGCATTTGGAGCCCAATGCCGCCACCTTGCCAGAGCGTCTGCGCCTTGCTGGCTATCGAACGTTCATGAGTGGCAAGTGGCATTTAGGCGATGGGCCGGGGCAATTGCCCGGCTCCCGCGGCTTTGACCGATCGTTCGCCCTTGATGCTTCGGGTGCCGATAACTGGGATGATAGGTCCTACATGCCGTTTTATAACGAGGCACCTTGGTTTGAGGATGATAAGCCCACCTCTTATCCCAGTGGCCAGTTCTCTTCGACGGTGATCGTCAACAAGATGCTGGACTATCTGGTCGCGCGACCAAAAGACGATAAACCCTTTTTGGCTTATGTCGCCTTGCAAGCCGTCCACATCCCGGTGCAAGCGCCACGCGAATATACCCAAAAATATGCCGGTCGGTTTGATGGTGGTTGGGATCAATTGCGCAAAGACCGGTTTGAGCGCGCCAAGGCTTTGGGCCTTGTGTCAAAAGATGCCAAAGCACCCGCGATGCATCCAAGCATGCGTGCTTGGGACAGTTTGAGTGCGGACGAAAAGAGGATGCAGGCCAAGGCGATGGAAGTCTATGCCGGCATGATCGAGGCAACCGATGTGGAGATTGGCCGTCTGGTTGCGTATTTGGAGAAGACGGGCGAGCTTGAGAATACGATCTTTGTTATCACCTCCGACAACGGCCCAGAGCCCAGCAATCCAGGTGGCGAGCGCGGCTTTAATCTTTGGATGAAGACACACGGCTTTACGCGCGAATTGGCTAATCTGGGCGAACGCGGCAGCCATAATTGGATCGGACCGGAGTGGGCGAGTGCTTTGGCAACGCCTAGCTATTTGTTCAAATTCTATACTTCCAGCGGTGGCCTACATGTGCCGATGCTGATGGCTGGCCCCGGCATTGCCGCCGACAAGGCCGTCAATGCAGCAGCCTTTGTGCAAGATATAACACCGACCCTGATCGACCTTGTTGGCGGTGCACCCACTATCCCCGATGCTAAGCCAATTTCCGGGCGTAGCCTTGCACCCGTGCTGACAGGGCAAGCGGAAGCTGTTTATGGCCCGAATGACGCCGTGGGGGTGGAGGTTTCTGGCAATGCGGCCATCACCAAGGGCGATTACACGCTGGTGAAATACAACCCCCCTTATGGCGACAATCAGTGGCGGCTCTATCATGTCGTCAATGATCCGGGCCAAACAACGGACTTGTCGGCGCAATTGCCCGAAGTCCGCGCTGATCTTGAGCGCGCTTATGCGGCTTATGCAAAGGCCAATGGCGTTCTTGAATTGCCCAAGGGCTATAAGGTTCAACGTCAGGCAGCGCACAATAGCATTATGCGTCAGTTGAGCTTTTATGGCTGGCAGCTGGCGGGGCTAGGCCTCATTCTGGTCCTTACAATATTCGCCCTCATTCGTATCGCATTCGCCTATATCGCGCGTAAAAAGAAAGCTGCCTGATGTCTGATACCTCAGCCTCATCCCGTCTCCACGTCTTAGGGGCTGCAGGTTCGCCTTACACCCGTAAAGTCATCGCGGCCCTGCGCTATCGCCACATTCCCTATGCGCTGCATTGGGGCAGTCATCGCAGCCCGATGCCGGGCTTCCCCGAAGCCAAAGTAAAACTCCTACCCACCGTGTATTTCCCGCAGGCCGGTGGTGGCTATGAAGCGCAAGTCGACTCCACGCCCATTCTGGCAAGGCTTGAGCGGGAGTTTGCCGGTCGCGCCTTGGTGCCGAGCGATCCGGTTATCGCCTTTCTCGATCATCTGATCGAAGACTTTGCCGATGAATGGCTGACGAAGGCGATGTTCCATTATCGCTGGGCACGCGAGGCCGATATTGCCCATGCGGGTCCGCAATTGATTTTCTGGCATGACACGACAACGTCTAATGCGGACGCCAAAGCCGCCTCTGACTTTATCTCCAAGCGCCAGATTGATCGCCTCTATGTCGTGGGTTCAAATGCCGTCACAGCGACGACAATCGAACAATCGTATGAGCGATTAGTCGATGTGCTGGAGGCCCTCATCCAGCCCGCAGGCTTCGTTTTGGGCGCAAGGCCCGGTACCGCTGACTTTGGTCTCTATGGTCAGCTGACGCAGCTAGGTGTGGTTGATCCAACCCCCGCTGCCTTGTGCGCCGAACGTGCCCCGCGCCTGCGCGCTTGGATCGACCGGATGGAAGACCTCTCAGGCCTTGAGCCTCAAGACACGGACTGGCTTGCCCGCGATCAGGCGCAAGCGCGTCTCGCGCCGCTTCTCGCCGAGATTGGCCGCGTTTATGTGCCATTCCTTCACGCCAATGCTAAAGCCGCTCAAGCTGGGGAGGCAAGCTTTGAAACCGTCATTGATGGACGAGTCTGGACGCAACCAACCTTTGCCTATCAGGCGAAATGTCTAGTTTGGCTCAAAGACCATGCAAAGTCCTTGTCCGGCCCTGATGCTGAGGTTTGCCGCACAATCCTATCGGGCACAGGATGTGAGGCGCTGTTCGATGCTAACTGAGAATATGATTGGGGGAGATTGACGTCATGCTGAAGAAAATCCTGCTGGGTGGTTTGGTTGCCATCGTGGGCTTAGGCGCGCTGGCTTATGTGAAGCGCGTGGATCTGGTGCTGGCACTCGCCGCTTCCCAAAAGCGCACCGATATTCCCGCCAATAAACCCATCGCTTGGATGCAGGGACCGGCCGCGGCGCAAGCCACTGAAGGCGACCGTCCGCCCAATATTATTTTCATTCTGGCTGATGATTTAGGTTATAATGACATCTCGACCTTTGGCGGCGGGCTCGGCAATGGCAAAATCAAAACCCCAAACATTGATGCGTTAGCGGCTTCAGGTGTCGCATTCCGTCAGGCCTATTCAGGCACCGCAAGCTGTGCACCGTCGCGCGCGATGATCATGACTGGGCGTTATCCAACCCGCACAGGGTTTGAGTTCACCCCAACGCCAGATGGTATGGGCCGGATTGTAAAAATGGTATCCGACTCCATGCGTGGAGAAAGTGGTATGCCGCCCGCCATCTATCATGCCGACCGTGTGGCTGAGATGCCAAAGTACGACAAACAAGGTTTGCCAGGCTCAGAAGTCACAATCGCAGAAGTCTTGAAGACGCGTGGCTATCACACCGTTCATATTGGTAAGTGGCACACTGGACTTGGCCCTGAATTTGGAGCCAACGCCCAAGGCTTTGACGAAAGCCTGTTGATGGCAAGCGGCCTGCATCTACCCGAAGATGACCCAAATGCTGTCAACGCAAAGCTCGAATTTGACCCAATCGACAAATTCTTATGGGCGCGCATGGAATATGCGGCATCTTACAATGATGGGGAATGGTTCAAACCACGCGGCTATCTCGCCGATTATTGGACCGATGAAGCGATTGAAGTTATCAAGGCCAACAAAAATCGACCCTTCTTTATCAATCTTTCGCATTGGACCGTGCACACGCCCTTGCAAGCCACGAAAGCTGATTATGATGCGGTGGGGCCGATGAGCTCTGAGCGCGAGCGGGTCTATGCGGCGATGATCGTGTCGCTAGACCGAAGCATCGGGAGGATTGTCGCGACCTTGAAAGAACAAGGCATGGCCGACAACACCTTGATCGTGTTTTCAAGCGACAATGGTGGCCCGGGCTATATTGGTCTGCCAGAGATCAACAAGCCTTTCCGGGGCTGGAAACTCTCGCTGTTTGAGGGAGGCATTCGCGTGCCCATGTTCATGTCTTGGCCTGGGAAAATTCCTGCGGGCACGCAAGTACAAGCCCCCGTCGCCCATATTGATCTGATGCCAACATTGGCGGCAGCAGCTGGGGCAGCACTTCCTAAGGGCGTTGCGATTGATGGCGTCAACATTCTACCCCACGCCAAAGGTAAGGCCGGAAATGCGCGTCCGCATGAAACCATCTTCTGGCAGAGCGATGGCTACCGGGTTGTGCGTTATCTGGATTGGAAACTGCAACTGATCGAAAAGCCCGGTGCTGTCTATCTCTACGATCTGGCCACCGACCCAACCGAGAAAACCAATCTAGCAGCGGCCCGACCTGACATGGTCGCCAAACTTCGGAAGTTGTTAGATGACCATAAGGCCGGTGGTCGCAAACCGCTTTACCCAGCCACACTGGAAGGTCCTATCGCTATTGACCGGGCTTTAGGGACTAAGGCTACTAAGGATGAGGTCATCGCGTATTGGCCGAATTAGGTCCGATCTGCGTCGGGCGGAGCAGTAGCTGCCGGCGTTGATTGCGCGCTCACTTGAGACGGCGCTTCAGACTGAGGCGCCGGATCAGGTTGGCCATTTCGCTGCTGAGCTGCCGTCACCAAGAATTGCATTGCCTCCCGATTGGCGAGGCCAGCGGCCACCGCAATAGCGGCGAGGAGCTTAGGGTCTAGGTTAGCCGCCGGGCCTTCTTCGCCGCCGACAACAGCCCCTGTGGTCATTAGGCCCAGCCAGGTTAAAAGGCCCACAGCCGCCCCTAAGAACGCACCTAGCAGCAGAGAATCCTTCACGCTGAGGAAGGCAACATCCTCTTCCAACGCGCTGTATTTGACCCAAGCAGACCGATAGGCACCGCCGACCGCCCCAGTCGTTAAAGACAAAAGGATGGTTAAGGCCAGGGCAGGTGCCGTCAATAGGGTTCGAAAGCAGTAGTCAAACAAGCCTTCAATCGGAAAAAAGAGATAGGTTGCAAGAAAGGTTTGAACCTTCAACATGTCTTTGCTGGGACAATGAGGTTCGCAGCTGAAGCCGCGTGCGTCATCCTTTGTCAGAAAACTCAAAAGTAGCCGGGTGGCCTCCAGCGACGCAGGATTTCGCAGGGCGGGATCTGAATCACGCTGGGTCTTTAGCGCAGCGATTTGGTCAGAGAGCGTTTTTTGAAGCGCATTTAAGTCTTCAAGCCGCTTCTTCGCCCCTTCATGAAGGCTTACATAGGCAATAACGTTGGAATAGCTGCACTCCTTTGCTTGATCGGGCTTCAGAAGCGTACCTGTTGGGAGGGTGCAATAATCCCGCAAATTCTTGATAAAGGCCTCGTCGCCCTTAACGGCAGAGGAAGCGAGTTGATACAAGGGGATCACCGTCAAAGGAGTCGATTTGGCTTGCGCCGATTCGGCGTTGTTTTGGCCTAGGTCTGATGAGCCGCACGCGGGGGTTGCGCCGGCATCTTTGCTGATCTCGCCATACACTTTGCTCAGGAATCTTTGGGTCAAGACACCAACGCGCTGATCAGCTGGTAATCCCTCATCTGCTTCAACCGCTTTGATATAGTGTGAATAATAGCATTGAAACAGGATCCGTCTGAATTGTACGCGCGCGGCATATTCGACTCTGCTCAATCGATCTAAATCTGCGACAGCTTGAACATATTTGGTGGTGATGCGTGCGCGCTCTTCATTGAGGGCTTTTTCTTGCTGTTCCAGCAGATTCAGATTTGCTGCAGCTGTATACATGGCTTGTCCGCCGTACGCGCCAGCCACATCCGCTTGCCGAAAGCTTCTCGCCATATCCGCGCAAACCAGAATGGATGTCGCGATCAACGTGATACCAACGAGGAAGACGGCTTGTAAAACTAGGTCGATATTCGAGGCGGCAGTCTTGTTATTGGTAACGATTTCATCTGGCTGGGTCTCTAGTATCGTCACGATCAAATCCAATCTCGCCTAAAACTATTTCCTTGCAGTCTACCATAAATTATTAATCTGCAAAGTCTTATTTAAAAGTCTTAGGTCGGGCTTTGGCAACTTTGTAAGCTAAAGCGAATGGCCAAGTTGGACGCTGTCCGCTACCTTCGTAAGGCTCCAGCTTAGGACTTCAAATCATCATGCAGCCATTCTCAATCCACATCGCGCAAGAAAAACTGGATGCGGTTTATAAGCGCGTCGAGGCTTTCCACTGGCCAGACGTGCCAGCCGATGAAGGTGCTGAAGATTGGTCTCGCGGTGCCTCCACGCCATGGCTGAAAGGGCTTCAGGATTACTGGCTCAGCACTTATGACTGGCGGGCAGTCGAAGCTGACCTCAATCGTCTGCCGCAGTTTCAGGTCACGATTGATGGCCAAGATCTCCACTTCCACCATATTGTGGGCGAGGCAGGGGGCAAGCGTCCTTTATTGCTTAGTCACGGGTGGCCGGGTTCGGTGTTTGAGTTTCACAAGGTTATTGGCCCCCTTGCCTTCCCAACCCAGCATGGCGGCAAGGCCGAGGATGCGTTTGATTTGATCATACCCAGTCTGCCCGGGTATGGCTTTTCAGGGCGGCCCTCCCGCCCGATAGGCCCCCGCACTACGGCAGGCCTTTTTCGCAAATTGATGGTGGATGTTTTGGGCTATAAGACCTTCATCGCCCAAGGCGGAGATTGGGGCTCGGTGGTCACCTCCTGGTTAGGTCTTGACCACGCCGATGTGGTTTCCGGTATTCACCTCAACATGCTGGGGTTACGTCCGGACATGTCGACGCTAACCACGCCAGAGCGGGGCGCTTGGGCGCAGAAGTCACAAGCCATGATGCAAATGGGCGGAGCCTATTTTCAACTTCAGACCACGCGCCCGCAATTACTGGCTATGGCTGTGACCGATTCCCCATTTGGACAGGCGGCTTGGATTGTTGAGAAGTTTCAGAATTGGAGCGATGCCTCTCGCGGCTCCCTTGATAGCATTTTTGGTAAGCAGGACCTTTTGACCAATGTCATGCATTACTCGCTGACGGACCGCTTTGCCACGTCGGTCTGGTTCTATCGCGGGGTCTTGGAGGAGGGCAGTGGCTATTTCCTTCCACCGGGCCGACGCATTGAGGTGCCCACCGGCTTTGCCAATTTCCCGGGGGATAACATCTTTCCCAATCCACCCCGTGATTGGGTTGAGTTAGGCTATAATCTCCAACATTGGGCAGACATGCCCTATGGCGGGCATTTCGCCGCTTGGGAGGCACCAGACCTATTCGTACAGGATTTAGCTAGCTTTGGTCGTCGTATCGGTCGTTGAGGGCAGGTCCGCTAAGGAGCGCCCGATCCGATAGAAGCGGTCTGCCCGATGAGCTCTCAACCCCTCCGCGTCAAGGGATTCAAGCTGGTAAAGCGCTTTCTCCATCGCATCCCCGACAGACTTCATAGCACTGGCGCGCGCGCGGTGCGCGCCGCCCAGAGGCTCTGGGATGATGCCGTCAATTACGCCAAAGCCCAAAAGGTCTTCAGCGGTAATCTTCATCGCCGTGGCCGCATCCTTGGCCCGATCGGCAGAGCGATAGAGGATGGATGCCGCTCCCTCGGGTGAGATCACCGAATAGACAGAGTTTTCGAGCATCAGCACGCTATTGGCTGCCGCAATCGCAACTGCCCCGCCGGAACCACCTTCACCAGTGATGACGGACACCATCGGCACACCCAAAGTCAAACAGCGTTCGGTCGCCCGTGCAATCGCTTCGGCCTGTCCGCGTGCCTCTGCATCTAGGCCAGGAAAAGCACCAGCGGTATCGACAAAAGTTAGGACGCTGAGGCCAAATTTCTCCGCCATATCCATAAGGCGCACAGCCTTTCGGTAGCCCTCAGGTCGGGCCATGCCGAAATTATGCTTGAGACGTTGTGGTGTTGTCCGACCCTTTTCATGGCCCAGCACAACAACACGGCGGCCTCGGAAACGGCCCATGCCGCCTAGAATAGCTGCATCTTCACCAAACTTACGGTCCCCTGCAAGCTCGACATAGTCGGTGATCAGCTCCTCGACATAATCTTTAAAGTGCGGACGATCAGGATGGCGTGCAACTTGGGTACGACGCCACGGGTCCAAATTTTGATACAGGTCTGCTAAGGCGCGATTGGCCTTTTGGCGGAGCTTTGAGACCTCAGTGCGTACGCTTGTGGCGCCGCTCTTTTCCGCAGTCGCGTTCAGCTCTTCGATCTTTTTTTCAAGATCGGCAATGGGCTTCTCGAAGTCGAGAAATGCAGGACGTTCAACCATAACAAACCGATTAAGCCTCTGCGTGCACTTCGGCAAGCCTGCGCGCCAGTAGGTTATTGGTTAAAATTGCCCCAATTTGGCCCTGAAGCCTCCCAACCACTGCCTTGTTGCACCCATTTATCGTGTGAAACGTTCACAGAAGCGTTTGGAGGCAAGCCACATGATCCAACTTTACCCGCACCCATCCACACCAACAGCCCGAATGAAGTCCGCTGCCAAGCAAGTCATTTCAGTCATTTCTCTCACGGCTTTGGTGACAAGTTGCGGGACTAATCCCGCTGCCTATAACCAATATGCAGGCCCGGTCAGCCAGTCTGTCTCCACAGATGCGGTTGATTATAATTGTCCGGCTCCGCCCGAGCGGGCAGAGCGTGGCTATCCAAGTCGCACCCGGATGGCCGTGGGAATGCCAGCTCAAGCTATAATGTCGCCGCCCCCACCGGCACCTGCCTTGGCCGATGCTACGGCCCAATCCTATGCTGCGCAAGGCAAAGTAGCTGCTCCCCCGATGCAGAATGTTGTCGTCACGGGGACGCGTATCGCCCCGATGCCACAGCAGCAATCAACGGAGAAATATCCCCTCGCGGCGATTAACAGCGTCAAGCAAACGGCAGAGAACCCAGTCTCAACCTTCGCCATGGAAGTCGATACCGCCTCCTACGCCAATGCGCGTCGGTTTGTGAGTGAAGGCAGTCTGCCACCCGCGGACGCCGTACGCGTCGAAGAGTTTCTGAACTATTTTGATTATGGCTATGCCAAGTCACGAGATCGCAAGTTGCCATTCTCTACCACGGTCGCGGTAGTGCCTTCGCCATGGGCTGATGAAAAGCAGATCGTGCATGTCGGGCTTTCCGGTTACGACATCGCCCGTAGCGAACGCCCACCTTTAAATCTCACGATGCTGATGGATGTTTCGGGATCCATGTATGCAGAAGACCGTTTGCCTTTGGCCAAGCGGGCCTTGGCCCTTTTAGCCCCAAACCTCAATGGTCGAGACCGTGTATCCATCGTGGTCTATGCAGGCGCAGCAGGGGTGGTTCTGAAGCCAACGCCCGGGAACCAGACCCGTGACATCGTTTGTGCGCTTGAAATCCTGCAAGCTGGTGGCTCAACCGCCGGCGGGGAAGGCATTCGCCTTGCCTATGAAACAGCTGCCAAGAATTACAATAAAGATGGGGTCAATCGGGTCATCCTGATGACGGATGGCGATTTCAATGTCGGCATTTCTGATCCGCGCGCCTTACAAAGCTATGTGACCGACCAACGCAAGAAGGGCATCTATCTCTCTGTGTTTGGCTTTGGTCGCGGCAATTACAATGACACGATGATGCAAGCCTTGGCCCAGAACGGCAATGGTGTCGCCACCTATATCGACACCATCCAAGAGGCCCGCAAAGTGTTTGATACCCAGATTG
Organism: Epipyxis sp. PR26KG; assembly: GCA_015144975.1. Lineage (NCBI taxonomy): Eukaryota > Chrysophyceae > Chromulinales > Dinobryaceae > Epipyxis > Epipyxis sp. PR26KG. The sequence goes on from VKHH01006237.1 coordinate 15,748, forward strand.
GTGGCACGCTCTTCCCCATCGCCGACGATGTGAAAGCGCAAGTCGAGTTCAATCCAGCCCGTGTAAAAGAATGGCGCTTGATTGGTTATGAGACGCGCGCCCTCAACCGCGAGGACTTTAACAATGACGCCGTCGATGCGGGCGAGATCGGCGCGGGTCACCAAGTCACGGCGCTTTATGAAATCACGCCCGTGGGTGCCCAAGGCAGTGTTGATCCCCTTCGATATGGGGCCGCCACTCAAACCCCTGCAACAGGTAAGGCCAAGGAGCTGGGGCTATTGCGCTTGCGCTACAAAGTACCCGGTGAGGCCAATTCCCGCTTAATTGAGCGGCCAATTACCGACTCAGATCGCAGCGCCAGCTTTGACCGCGCGCCAGAGGCAACCCGCTTTGCCATCGCGGTGGCCGGCTATGCCCAACTCCTCCGCCAAGACCCTTGGATTGGCAAAGGCTTTGGTTTTGCTGATGTCACCCGCATCGCCAAGGGTGCCAAGGGCGAGGATCGATTTGGGTTCCGAGATGAGTTTGTCGACCTTGTCTCGCGCGCCGAAGGGTTGGACCGTTTGCCAATTCAAAGCCAAGACTAAGTTAGAATTGGGCGTGGTGGTTTCTGCGACCGCCACGCCTATCGGCCTTTACCCTAACAGCTTCAGGAATTTCACTAATTTTCGGGTGCGGTCTGAGAATAGGGTGGGGGTGAAATAGGCCCCTGCCGCGCGTTTGACGATTTCGCTGCGCGTTGGATAGGGCGAGATTAGGCTGGTGATCGCACTCACGCCTTTCTTATTCGCCATGGCCAGACCAACCAGCTGGATGGCTTCGCCCGCCCCTTCCCCGACGATGGTGGCACCGAGGATTTTGCCACCCTTGCCAATGATGAGCTTGCAGAAGCCCTCGGTAGACCGCTCGGTCTGGGCGCGGTCATTATCCTCAAACTCGGCCTTGGTGACGGTGACGTCGCTGCCAAACTGATCGCGAGCTTGTGCTTCGGTCAGGCCGATTTTGGCGACTTCCGGGTCGCAATAGGCCACCGCAGGCATATAGGGGACAGCGGCTGTCGCCGGGGCCTTAAACACGGCATTGCGAATAAAGACGCTGGCGTGGAAGCCCGCTGCATGGGTCAATTGTTCTTTCCCCGCCACATCGCCAATCGCCCAGACGCGAGGATTAGACACACTGCGCAAGCGATCATCTGTCGCAACGCCCTTGCGGCTATAGGTGACATTAGCTTTATCCAGCCCAATGTTCTCAACCCGTGCTGCTCGGCCGACCGCGACCAACAAGCGCTCCGCTTTGAGCACCCGGCCATCTTCTAAGGTGACGGCTATCTCGGTGTGGTCACCCGATACAGCGACAGCTTTGGCCCCTTCATACACGCTCACGCCATCGGCGGTCAGGCTAGCGCGCACAATCTCTACCGCCTCAGGCTCTTGCGGGCCCATGATGGTCATCGCCTCAACCAAGGTCACTTGCGTGCCCAATCGGGCAAAGGCTTGGCCGAGTTCAACCCCGATCACGCCACCACCCAATACGATCAGGCTCTTGGGCTGGGTTTCTTGGGCAAAGACGGTCTCATTGGTCAGGAAGGGCGTCTCGCTAAGGCCTGGGATAGGCGGCACAAAGGCGCTGGCACCCGTGGCAATCACGAATTTTTGCGCTGTGACCTTTGCAGATGCGCTCTCAACCGTACGCGGGTCGATAAAAAAGGCATGTTCGCGAAAGACAGTGCAGCCCAAGCCTTCAAAGCGCTCTTGGCTGTCGATCGGTGCGATGGTCTCGATCACACCATCGATATGGCCGCGCAGTTTGTTCCAGTCGACCACCGCCTTGGTGTCTTCAATGCCAAAGCGGCTAGCATGTTGCATCGCATGGGCGGTCTTGGCCGCAGCAATCAGCGCCTTGGATGGAACGCAGCCGGTGTTGAGGCAATCGCCGCCCATTTCGCCTTCTTCATAAAGGACGACCGACAAGCCAAGCTGTGCCGCGCCTGCTGCAACCGACAAGCCTGCGGCACCTGCCCCGATGACGCAAATATCGACGTTGAGTTGCTGCTGGCTCATGCATGTTTCCGTTTCGATTGAACAAATTTCCAAGCGCTGGGCAGCAGCGCTAAGACTGCCAATCCCACCAGAGGTCCCATCACTTCGGGGTTATAAATGATCTTCAAGTCCGGCGTTTGGCCCTGGGAGATCAAATGCTCAATCCCATTGCCCAGCGAGGCATAAACGTAACAACCCGGCAGAATGCCAATGGCGGTTGCGAGAACAAAGGTGCGAAGCGGCACGCCCAAGAAGCCGGCTGCCAGATTAATGCCAAAGAAGGGGGCTATGGGCAAAAGTCGCAAGGTTAGAAGGTAGCCAAAAGCATTCTTCTGAAAGCCCTTCTCCAACCGGTCAATAATACCACCAGCCCGAGCGCGTAAGCCGCCGCCCAAGGCAGATTGGGTTGCCATAAACAAAAAGGTGGCCCCGATGGTTGCTGAGGTCGAAGCAATTGCCGTAGCGACAATTGGTCCGAAGATGGGCCCAAACATTGGACCAAACAAAAAGCCGCCGGCAATCGTGATCCAAATCGCGCCAGGCAAGGCAATCGTGGTGGCGAAAATATAAATGCCCATATAGCAAGCGATCACTAGAAGCGGCTTGGTCGTCACCAAATCACGCAAGACTTCGCTCTGCTTGGCCAAAACGTCAAACGACAGATATTTGTGCCATCCCATCGAGATCGCAAGGATCAGGCCCAAGGCGATGCCCACCAACGGGCCGAAACGTTTGAGGGCTTGCATGTTTAAGAACCTGTCGTCGCATTGATGGACCAATCATAATCATCGCCCACAATCCGGGCATTGGTCATTTGGGTCACAAGGGTGGGTGCCGCATAGCGGCGGAGATGGGTGAGAATGCCTGCCTCATTATTCCCAAAATCAACTTTGAACCATTGATAAATCGACGAAACACGCAGTTTTTGCGGGCCAACAACGCGAACTCCGCGCGGGGAATTGATGAAGGCGCGCGCCGCTGCATCGAGATCAGCTTCGAGCGTCTCCGTCCGCCAGCCGCGTCGACCTAAGTTTGGACAGCCGATTGAAGCGCAATTGACTGCATAATGCACACGTGGGTCGCGCCATTGCTTGCGCAGAATATTGTGTTCGATGTCATCCAGCGAGAGTAGCTTGCCCTCAACCCGCACACGGGGCTCTTTCCACGGGCCCATGGCCAACAGATTTGGCTTGATCTCGCGGATAGATTTTACCGGATAGCGCGCCAGCACGACTTGAACGGTGATGGCATTATAGAGATTAGCCCACGTGGCAAATTGAGTGGCCTTGGGTAGACTTGAGATCTTCAAGCCCGCAAGCCCAGCAACAACAGCATCCAGTGCGCGCATGTCCGCTGCACTTGCCTTCCAAGCCGCATAATCAACCCGGTTCAGGCCGGTGGAATCAGGGCGCACATAACGGCCTAAAAGCTCATCCCACAAAGCTTGCGGTGTCTTGCCGGGGGCTGCGCCGAGGGCAGGCGGGGTAAGGGTCATCAGGGCCGCACTTCCAATTACCAGGCTTCTGCGCGAAATCATGGTCACTCCTAACCTATTCTTGACCCTGCATACGCTTTTTTCTGCAGGGCGGTTGCACAATGGCTGCAGGAGATGGCGCAGTGGACTTCACCTTAAGGGCAAAACCGCGTAGGTCAGACCTATGAAAGCTGCCGTCATCATCTACCCCGGATCGAATTGTGACCGCGATTGCAAAGTCGCTTTGGAGCGCAGCGTCGATGCGCAAGTCTCTATGGTTTGGCATAAGGAAACCAGCCTACCAGAAGGCTTGGATCTGATTGTCCTGCCGGGTGGTTTTTCCTATGGCGATTATCTTCGTTGTGGTGCAATGGCCGCCCTCTCTCCAGTCACCCGCGCTGTGGTGGATGCAGCAAAGGCTGGCGTGCCTGTCCTAGGTATTTGCAACGGCTTCCAAGTTTTGTGTGAGACCGGGCTTCTGCCCGGTGCCTTGTTACGCAACGCCAGCCTGAAATATGTCTGCAAGCCTGTCGCGCTGGAAGTTACCAATGTCGCGACGCCTTTCACACGCGCTTTTGGCAACCGCACAGATGCTGTCATGACCGTCGGCAATGGAGAAGGAAACTACTTCGCCGAAGACAGCGTGCTCGACGAGCTGGAGCAAGAAAACCGCGTTGCCTTCCGTTACAAGGAAGAGGTCAATGGCTCTTTAAGGCGCATCGCGGGCATCGTGGACCCAACCGGGCGCATCCTTGGCATGATGCCCCATCCAGACCGCGCTTTTGAAGCCGAACTGGGTAGCGCTGACGGGGCCTTGGTGTTCCAAAGCCTGTTGGAAGCAGCCTAGCCTGCCATTGGTAGCCGCAAAAATGACGGGCAGGGGTCGACTCTGCCGGTTTTGTCATTAAGTCACGGCCATGGATTCATTTGCTTATAAGATTGAAACACGTGGTGCTTGGGCAAAGGCCCAGAGCGCTGGCGTCTATACGGGCTCGGCCCTCGATGTGACCGATGGCTTCATCCATCTCTCTGCTCTGGATCAGGTGCGCGCGACGCTGACGATGTGGTTTAAAGACCAACCTGATTTGATCTTGGCCAAGATCGATTTGGCATCTTTGGGCGACACTGTAGTGTGGGAGGCATCGCGGGGCGGAGCGCTGTTTCCTCACATTTATGGCCCCATCCCAATGTCTGCCGTGCGAGAAGTAATCGACTTGGCCCTGTTAGCTGATGGTAGCCACGACCTGCCTCAGATTTTCCCATGAGTTTCCCATGATCGACCTTTATGCCAAGGCTACACAGGCGTTACGTGCCCTGCCTGCTGAGACAGCCCATCAAGCCACCATCGCTGGCTTGAAAGCGGGCTTTGGCCCTAAAGCCAAGCCTGACCGTCCCGAAGACGCCGTGCAGCTTGCAGGCCTTACCTTGCCGAACCGGATCGGGCTTGCGGCTGGCTTTGATAAGAATGCCGAAGTGCCTGACGCCATGCTGGCGGCAGGCTTTGGCTTTGTCGAATGCGGCACCGTCACGCCGCGCCCGCAGGCGGGTAATCCTAAGCCGCGCTTATTCCGCTTGGTCGAAGATCAAGCAGTCATCAATCGCATGGGCTTTAACAATGAAGGCCTCACTCCTTTTGTGAACCGCTTGCGCGCCCGTGCACACCGGCCCGGCATTGTTGGTGCCAATATCGGTGCCAATAAGGATAGCGAAGACCGCATCGCCGATTATTGCGAAGGGCTGCGGCGGGTGTGGTTGCATGCCTCCTACATCACGATCAATATCTCCTCGCCCAACACACCGGGCCTGCGCGCGCTACAGACCCGTGCCGCGTTGGAAGATTTGTTGGGTCAGGTCATGGTTTTCGCAGAGGCACAAACCCGCACCCATGGCCGCAGACCCGTGTTCCTAAAAGTTGCCCCAGACTTGGACGAGGATGAAGTGCGCGCCATTGCCGAAACGGTGGTGGCACAAAAGATTGACGCACTGATTGTGTCCAACACCACGGTGGACCGCCCGGACCATCTGCAAGCTAAGCACAAAGGCGAACAAGGCGGCCTGTCTGGCCGACCCGTATTTGAGAAATCCACCCGCTTGTTGAAAGAGTTCAAGGGTGCACTTGGCAATGCCATGCCCTTGATCGGTGTTGGGGGCGTGGCGTCAGCCGAAGATGCGCAGGCCAAGTTCGAGGCAGGTGCCGATGCAATCCAGCTTTATACGGCGCTAGTTTTTGAAGGGCCGGGTCTTGTCCAGAAGATCAAGGACGGGTTGAGGGCAGGCTGAGCCCATGCGCCTCCTGCCGATCGTCCACCATCCCGACTACACGGCTGATACGCCAGACGGCCATCGCTTCCCCATGCAGAAGTTTGCGCGTCTGGCACAAATATTACGCGATGATGGTTTGGCGCCACACGGCTTTGTGACGCCAGAGCGCATCGCACGGGCAGATTTGATCCGCGCCCATACGCCTGCCTATGTCGATGCGGTATTGGGTCGGACTTTAGACCCAGCAGCCGTTCGACGCATTGGTTTTAGCCTGACAGAGCGCGTCGTCCTTCGCGCGCAACTGGCTACTGCGGGTACGCTTTTAGCTGCCCGTCTCGCGCTGCAAGGGGGCCTTGCCTGCAACAGTGCTGGCGGTAGCCACCATGCCCGGGCAGACCAAGGTGCAGGCTTTTGCGTCTTCAATGATGTGGCGGTCGCCGCCTCAGTCTTGCTGGCAGAAGGCCTTGTGCGACAGATTTTGGTGGTCGATTTAGACGTGCATCACGGCGACGGCACGGCTCTAATCTTTCAGGGTGAGCCCCATGTCTTCACCTTTTCCATGCATTGCGATGACAATTGGCCTCTGGAAAAGCCACCTTCAGATATGGATCTCGCGTTGCCGAAGGGGACCGGGGATGCTGGCTATCTGGCGGCATTAGATGATTATTTGCCTGCCTTATTGGATCAGGTTCGCCCGGATCTGGTCTTTTACATCGCTGGTGTTGATCCACATCAGGATGATCGCTTGGGCAAGCTTGCCTTGACCGATCAAGGTCTCATGAAGCGAGAGCGCCGCGTGATCGAAGCGGTGCGTCGGCGGGCGATTCCTTTGGTGACAGTCCTGGGTGGCGGTTATGGCCAGGATGTGGACGCGGTCGCTCGACGGCATAGTCTTGTATTTCACGCGGCGGCGGATTTTTTGGTGGGGTGACCAGAGACGCACCCATTAAGTCACCTGCCATCCCCGCTGGAGCGTCAGCGCAGCGCGGGGACCTCAGAGGACTTTGCGGAAGGAGGTCCCGGATCGGCTTTCGCCGTCCGGGATGACAGTACCTTTTATTCAGCCGCGACCGCGCCATAGCCCATGACGGCTTTGACTTCGAGGAACTCTTCAAGACCGAAGTCGCCCCATTCGCGGCCATTGCCGGACTGCTTATAGCCACCGAAGGGCGCGACCGTGTCGGTGCTGGCGCCGTTGATGTGGATCATGCCTGCGCGGATTTGCTTGGCAACAGAGCGTGCATGGTCGAGGTTTTCGGACTGGACATAGCCCGACAGGCCATAAACCGTGTCATTCGCCATCGCGACGGCGTCTGCTTCTGAATCGTAGGGGATCATCGTCAGCACGGGGCCAAAGATTTCTTCGCGTGCGATTGTGGTGTCATTGGTATCGCTGACAAACACAGTTGGGCGCACGAAATAGCCTTTATTGAAGCCTTCAGGGCGACCCATGCCACCAGCTACGAGCGTGGCTTCTTTCATACCGATTTCGATCAAGGCTATTTCGTGCGCCCAAATGTGTTTGTCAGCGAT